>PVIH01006122.1:0-115003 GCA_004025045.1 Sigmodon hispidus | reverse complement strand
AAAAGAAATGGTACTGAGCCACATGGCTGAACAAGATGGGTTAATTTTAGAACAAGGGTTAGCTAGCAATATTCCTGGCCCATAGGCTGATCAGCATAAAGTAAATATAAGCTTTTGTGTATTTGATTAGGGCAAAGCTGCAGTAGGGCTGTGAATGGTTCTGAACATTTAGGCCAGACTTGAAAGTCTGAGCCAGAAAACACATATGACAAGACTGAGAGATTTTTATGACTTCCTTGTGCATGAAAATGAGAGATGGAACTATGCTCAGTCTTCAAGTTCTGACAAGTCAGTTCATAAAAGTTGTTGGGCAAAAGCATAATCAAGCAAGAAAGAAAAATCATATCTGTGTAAACTATTAATGTTCAAAATTTTGTTAATCTGTTTTAAAAGTTTTAATGGACTAGGGGCACATGTAAATACAATATGTCTATGAAGAAATGTAAGAATTTAAGTATTAGTTGTTGACTTTGGGTTTTGAGGCTTGAAATATATAATTCAAGGAGAAAAGTACATACTTTATAACCATGAATACCATAACTCAGTGGCATAACTATAGACTCTCTTCTGTCTCTTCTAAACATAATGAAGAAACTTCTTGAGAAGTACACTCAATAAATTTACTGTAGCAGGATATCACAGAATTTAGTAACTGTGTCTTAGAAGTGGGAAAGTGGTCATTCATAGATGTTTATATTTGTGCATATGTAATGGACACCTAAAAATTTGGTTAAAAATTGGCTCTTTCTTCTGTATCAAGCTTCCAGTGTAAAATGTCAAGCTGGAAATAAAAATAGCATTCCCTCAAAGCTTTGGACCTTACCTTCAGGAGTGAAATTTTTACCCCTGTGGTGACTGTGGTCACAGTGTGTATTTTCTTTCATTATCCCTGTAAATTATTCCCTGTTCTGGCATCACAAACACAATGGGACTTTGTCCCTCCTTGGTGTTGTTATATTTATAACTGCATGTCTTCTTAATGTTGGCAGTTATTATGAGCAGGGATATGTGGATATATGATTAATATTTAATAAATCCTGGTATACCAGAGACTCCACACAGTCACATCCTAGGCAGACAGCTCAGGATAAACAGCTGATTCAATCACACATACCTTTAATCCCAGCACAGAGAAAGCCAGGAGTGGTGATCAACGTCCTTTATCCCATAAATCCAGAGACAGAACTTCTTCTCTTTCTGTGAGCTCAAGGCTACATACCTTTAATCCTAATCTGGATGGAATAGGGTATATAAGGGCTCCTAGAAACTACGCAGAATCAGAAGCAACTGACAGAAGCGACCAGAAGGGAGGCTGAGGAAGATGCAAAAGAGCTGGGTGAAAATTGACTATGGTGCTTCCTCTCTCTGACATTTCAGCCTTCCCCCTATATTTGGCTTTGACTCTCATTCATGCTACTACAGGTTTGATCCTTATGGAATCGGGTTTAGATAATAACAAGATCCAGGATCATAAGGCAAGAGCTGCCAGAGGCCCAGCATGATACATACAACTGTTTTAGAGGAAGTACTGAGAAAAAACTTTGAAAAATGATTTCCTATAGACTTTCCCTAAACGACTTCTAAGATTGTGATTATAACACTGTATTCTATTGTTTTTTTTTTTTTAAAGATTTTCTTTGTATGAGTATTTTTTTTTTTTTATCTTTTTCTTTGTCCTTTTTATCAGGTCAGACTCTAAACTTAATTACTTTTTTTTTCCTTAGTTAGTATTGCCTCAGTTTTCATTTCTACATACTAATCATTGAATCTTTTCTGGTCATTATTTATTTTTTATTTTTAAAAATTATCTTTATTCTGGGTATTTCTTTTTATTTTGTATAATTCTCATTTTTTAAAAGTTTTATTTCCTCCTATCTTCGAATATAAGTGATTTTATAGTTACATTCTAGTTTTCTTTCGTTTGGTGGTTGTGTGTTTGGGCAAGATTTCATCTGTGCAGATGGTGTGTGTGTGTGTGTGTGTGTGTGTGTGTGTGTGTATAAATGTGTACACTATGTTAAACATGTGGAGGTTAAAAACAAACTTAAGTATCTAAGTTTTTTTCTATTTTACCCTCATTTATTGTACAAATTCTGTTTAGTGTGTATAATAAAACTTAGAGCTAGATATTAAGAAAAAGCTAAAATAGTAGAGAGACAGGAAACAAACCTAATCCAATTCTCATCCAGGCAACTCTTCAGGCTGATCAGGGCAGATCTTATGTCCAGGAATTGGGCTATCTGGCAAAAGGATAGAACTTCTACCTTTTTTTTTTTAATCTTTATTCCCCACCTAGGTATAACAGTTCCTGAATCAACTTTCCTAGTGCTGGAATTAATGGTCGCTGCCACCACTGCCTGGGTCTGTTTGAGCTAGAACTCACAGAGATGTGTGTCACCACTCCCTGACCTTCATCCTTCATGGCTTGGCTCTGTGGATGACCCTGTTCTCTGATATTCCAGACTATTTTTTTATTAAATATCCAATATATTGCCACACTCATTCATTGAATTTTCCACATGTGTGTTAATGAATTAACTTAATTACTTAACTCTCTCCTCTTTTTCATCCCCCCTCTCCCCAAAAGCCATGTTCTTTCCACATGCCCCCATTCCTGCTTCCACATCATCATTGTGTTTATAATCCATGAATTAAAAGAAAGTTGCTTGAATAAATGTTATTTGAATCTGTCTATGCCAGGCTTGTTTGCCTACAGGCTGCCTGAGATTTTCTTATTGTGTCTCCCTTATTCCTGAATTAGCACTGGGAAATCTGCTGTTTTGGGCAGTTCTGGGACCTGCAGTCAGGGCTTAATACTTTCATTGCAAACAGCTTACCCACTGAGGCATCACCACAGAAAGTTATTGTTCTCTTACCCACAATATTGTTGGGGTAGTCAGATGATTCAATGGGTAATAACATTTGCTGAGGAAGCTTTATGTCCAGAGTTCAATTCCTGAATTGTAAATAAGGGTCAAAGAAGAGAACACAGTCCCCAAAGTTGTCCTTTGACTCCCACACACATTCCAACACACCACACACACTATTTATTTACTTATTAGTGAGTAAATAATAAAATGAAGTTAATTACAGCATTTTGAGTTTTTTGTTTTGTTTTGTTTTGTTTTGGTGCCAGATTAAATTAGTTTCCTTGACAGAGATTTGTTTGTTTCTTAAACACATTACCTGAAAAACTTAAAATCTTTGGCTTGGGAGCAATGTCTCTCACTGGCTAAACCTTGCTAAATGCTTATTTATGAGGATTTTTAACTCTATGGGAAACATAGTCTAAACATATCCTTATATATTCAGGTAGCTTGTCTGATTTGGGACTGTTTCTGCAATGCCATACAGTTTAATTTTCCACATGCTTTATTGATAACCAACTCAGAGTACTGGTGACCATCTTCCTATCCTTCTGGATGCCCTGCTCTATGCACTTAACTGCACACTATTCTATCCTGGCTGTTCCTCTATTACCTCTGCTAAATGACTTCTCTCCTGTTTAGAAACCCTATTGTTCTAACTTTCTCAACCCTAAGGAAATTTCTTTCTTTTTGGAAGGTGAGAGTCAATGGTGGATGTTTTTCTTTATTATAACCATGGCTAGAAAAGCCATGATTGGGGCTGGAGGATTCATTTCTCAGTTTTTTCCATTGCAGAGCTGGCAAACTGATGCCTACCATGGCAGAAGCCTCAGTCCCTTGCCATGCAGACTCTTCCAAAGGGCTGATTCTGTGACAGCAGGCCTCACAGGGTGATAATCTGAGGTGGAGAGAGTAAGATGAGGCTTCTAGCAGCAACACTCCTGAATTCCCACAACCCCAACCCTAACCCTAACCCTAACCCTAACCCTTTAGTGTGGAAGGAGATAGACTAGGAACTGAAAATAATGGGGAGCATTTTGAGGCTGGTCATCACTGTCCACCCTCTGGGTCCCCAGTGAGACATGATTCCACCACACAAATCATTCTCCCTCCTCAGGGCCTCTCAAAGTCATGATCCTCGTGCTGATGCTCACAATCAAGAATATCATCTTCCAAGTCTAATCTTGAAGGAAGTTCTTAAGATTTAGTTCTCAGAGTACAGTTTTTCCAAGATTACAGACAAGAAAACTAAGGAGGAGCATTCAATTCATGATATTGTATAGTAACTTTTATATCTCTAAATAAAGCACCTTGAGAAGACACCAAAAAAGTAACTGCATTTTCAATATCATACACAAATTATATTCTTCATACAAGACTCACAATTATATAAATCTATGTATATATTTTTTATTCTGATCCAGAAAAGATAAGGAGGGAGAACAACCATACAATATTGAGATTTCTGATTTTTTTAGTCAGAGGGTTATAGGTTCCTTGTGAGGGAGCTATACTCCATTACATATTAAAACAATTGTGAATTCTTATTATTCTATTATAGTGACTTGGATCAAATAAACTTCATTTTTTATAACAAAACACACAACTAAATTAATCTGTGTTTGACTCAATTACAGATAATGTTTATTCAAAGAAACAAGACCTTTATAGGAGCAGTATGGAGAAGAGGGTATGTAATTGAAGCATCATAGGAAACACAATGAGAAAAGACAACTGTAAACAAAAATTAATGAATATCTTTAAGATGTTCATTATCAGGCTGAGCAAGGTTGAGAGAAAAATCAGTGAGCAGAAAGATATGCCAATATAAATTTCCCATATTGTGGGAACAGGGTAACAGAGAATAAAAACCACAGACACAGGATGGGAAATCCAATAACTATAGCTTTGCAATATACAGATACACATAAAAGTTGGAATAGAAAAAAAGAATGAGAAAGAAACTCAGTAGCATTAGAGTTCAAAGACTTTTGATAATTTACCACAGACAATAAATCACAAATTCAGGGAACTCTGAGATCACAAAGTGCATTTCCATTCTGTAGTTAGTCAGCAATAACATCAGAGGGCATCTGAGCTGGATCCCTCTCTTATAACTCCTTATCAGACCAAGGACAGGGTTCTAATTCCTGCTAGAAGAATAAGATTCAGGATGGTCTCTACCTAGAAATGATATGAAATTTGAAGTCAGGAACATCTGGAAAGTGGAAGAATGACTATGTGGTGGTTTGAATAAGAATTGCCATATAAGCTTATATATTTAAATACTTAGCCATCAAGGAGGGGCATCATTTGGGAAGGATTAGGTGATACAGCCTAGTTGTAGTAGATGTTGCCTTGCTGTAGAAATTGTATAACTGTGGTTGGGTTTTGAAACACCAAGCCAGGCTCAGTGTCTCCCTCTTCCTGCTATCTTTGGAACCAGATGTAGAACTTTCAGCTTTTTCTCTAGCGCCATGCCTGCTTCAACATGGCCATGCTCCTCATCATGATGATAGTGGACTAAACACTTGAAACTGTAAGCAAGCCCCCAATTAAATATTTTCTCTTATAAGAGTTGCCTTGGATATGGCCACAGCAATGGAACACTGATTAAGATAGGTTGAGAGACTGATTTGCAAAGAGAAAAATGGAATAGGGTAAGACTATTTGATTAGCCCAAATGCCTTTCCTCATATCCTGTGGGAAAGCAAATTTTCTGCCATCAAGAACAATAAAAGCATGTAACCTGGCATTTATTGGCTTCCAAGTCAAAGATTCACAGCATCAGATTCACATAGATTCTCTTCATTGCCTCCTGAGAACAGAGGTATGTATACCAGGACACACAAGGAGGACAACACATATCAAAATTCTACTATTCCTGGAATCCTGAGCTGCACAATTACCCTATTTCTGAGAAGAAACTTTCCTAATGAAGGCTGACACTGGATCAACAATTATCTTTGTAATCACAAGGTCAGCTCTCATTTGCAGATCCCTGCAGAGATTTTGAACTGCAAGGATGCAGGCTTGATAAACAGCTATACTGCAAAGTAAACACTTTCTCAAAACTATTCTTTTTAATCTTGTCTACAGCTCAGTTTTTATCTTAGTCTGTCTCTGCCATTTTTGTCCCTTTTGCAGTATGTCATCTAAATTAAACGTCATGCAAAATGTTTAACTAAGAGTAATTACACTCCATGGGGGGGTATTGAATGCAAAACTCATGTTCTGTGATCTTTGCCACTCATCTTAATATTTCTATGCATTTAAGTTTCGTGGAAATATGAAACAGCTTGCTTCAAGTTTTACACTGTAATATTGTTTGTCTATGATTGAATAGAGAATCATAAGAAAATAAATAATTTCTCTCAATTTAAATTTAAATTTGAGTGCCCCTTTGTCTTTGGAAACTTTATAGATTTTTTTGGCCCCTCATATCACAACACATTTAATACAAAAATATTAAGAACATACACATGTTGTCACAATTCATTAGATATGTATATGCTTTAATCATAATTTCCATTCAGGCAATATTATGCCCGTTTACGTTGCCAGTTTCTGCAATAATTTCTAATTTATATAGAAGTTCATTCTGAAAAGTGTTGAGCACAGAAATGAGAGACCGTTGCCTTCAAAACTCCTATTGGGCAAATACAACCAAATACTGAAAGAAAATTAATATTTCTGGACCAGCAAGATGGTCCTATGCACAGGTCCTTGCTAATCAGCTCGATGACCTTGGTTCTATCTCTAGAATCAAAATGTTAATGTTTTGCCACATCGTCCTTCCATCTTTACATGTCCACTGTGGCACAAAAATAATAATAGCTAGAATAATATTAAAGATACAAATATTTCAAGTATGATAAATCACTCATAGAATATTGATATTTGAAGATAAGAGAAGATAAATGGCAAGCTGAAGATATGCAATTTTCCTAACCTGGCCCACAACATAGTCCTTCAATAGTTATGCTACACAAACCTTCCTAATATTTTCAATTCTAAAAAAATTACAAGATATCTTATTCTCTCTGCCAATTATTTGAAATCAGTTTCATCAAAGATCATTTAAAATAAATTTGCTTTAGTAAAATAATTAATAATAATAATAATAATAATGGCATGTCATAGGAAATGCTAAATTTTAAGGAAACAAATTTTTAAAATTATAAAAATTATAGAATTAATTTCTATATGGATTGTAATGCATTTTGTATTACAGTTATGATATCTTCATGGTTTAGATTGAATGAGAATACAAACAGCCTGAAGTATTGACAGCATGTGCCTACAGCCAAACAACATTTCAAATATTGACTCTTGCCACCTCCAACTACATCTGCAGAAAAGGACTGAGGACTTTAAAATTCAGACTCCATCCAGAGGTGAGGTGAGCAGGCACCTGTGCCTGATTCACCACCTGGAAAGTTGTGTTCCTGGACCAGGTTGGGTCTGTGGTGCTTGACCCCAGACTCTCCTTAGCAGACAGGACTAGGGTTTGACTGTGAGGGGTTCCTCCAGCTACACCTAAAAGAGGGGACATTTCACAGACAGCCACACTTCCAGGGGAAACTGTACCATCATAGAAGGAATGAGGCCTTGAAATTCACAGCCCTCCCTAGAGCAGAGTCAGAGATTGAGTAGACGGCTTACTCAGAGGAGACAGGAGACAAACAAACCCTCTAGCCACAACTGAATAGGAGCCACCAAATCATGAATCAATGAAGCTATGGGCAGCCAGTGCAAAATTACATATAGTAATATAAAGAACAACAAAGCAACTCCAGAAGAAACAGGTGGTTCTACAACTACAAGACCTGAACAAAACAATGAAGAGGAGGCAGAGAGAAACAACACCAAAAACACTTTTATGAAGATCATTGAAGTTTTAAAAGAAAATATAAAAAATTCTCTTAAAGAAGTAGAAGAAAATACAATAAAAAAAATTGGAAGAGATAAACAAATCCTTGAAAGAAAACCAAGAAAAGGTAAACCAAAAAATGAAAGAAACATTCCAGGAGCTAAAAACTAAAATAGAAGCAATAAAAAAGGCACAAAATGAGGCAAAGGTAAAAAATAGAAAATCTAAAGAAAGAAGCTGGAACTAGAGATACAAGCATAACAAATAGAATCCAAGAGATGAATGAGAGAATCTCTGAAGTGGAAGACTCATTGGTTAAATAGATATATCAGTCAAAGAAAATACTAAAACCAAAAAAAGCCATAGCACAAAATGTTCAGGAAATCTGGGACACCATGAAAAGATCTAACTTGAGAATAATAGGAATAGAAGAAGAAGAAGAATACCAGCTCAAAGGCACAGATAATGTATTCAACAAAATCCTAGAAAACTTTCCTAACTTGAAGAAGGAAATGCCTATAAAGACACAAGAAACTTACATGTTGGGAGCTGCCGCACCTTAAAGATGGCACTGACTCCTGTTCCCCGCCTTCCTGATGACGAATGCTTCTAGTAATAATTAACTCCATCCATGGGATGTACTGAATTGACTAGCTTGCTTCCATGTGCGTGGCCCTATGGTGAAGGCCCACGTGGCATTAGCTGAGTGAAGGACTTGAGCTTAAAACTGGCTGCACAGTTTGGGAGCAGGAACTACTACTACAAGGGGCTACTGCTGCAAGAAGTATCTGTAACAATAAAGGACCTGGTCAATTACCACAGAAGAATCCTGGTGCTGTGTCTTTTCCTGCTGGACGGGACTGGGCGCGGTGCAGCTGGTGGCCCAGACGGGGAGAGAGAAACAACTCTCCCATGAAGGATTCAGAACTGTGGTAAGCAGGGGGGCTAGCTGGATAAGTCTCACTGGGCATAGAGTGAGACCTGCGAGAAGCAGGAACTCTGCCTGTAGATAAAGGCAGAGGATCGGGGAAATCACGGACGCGTGATTGAAACCTGATCGGGAATCTTGGGGCTGTCAGAACTAGGATCGGGAAAATAATTAAGGAACACAGGAAACTAAGGGACCCAGAAAATGGGGGTTAATCAATCACATTCGATCATGATAGCCTTAAAGGAATTACTAAAGACTAATGGGGTAAAAATGAAAGCACAGAATTTACAGGCATTCTTAGATACCGTAGATCATTGTGCACCTTGGTTCTTAGTGAGTGGCTCTTTCACAGACAGCTCCTGGGAGAAACTGGGCAAGGACCTTACTCGTGCCCAGAAAGAGGGCAACCTCCCTCCTGGAATTATGCCAATCTGGTCGATGATTAGGGAATGCTTGGACAATCATGTAGGAGCAGCCGAATTAGAGCGGGGAGCTGAGGAAATAGCAAAGTTGAAGGAGGAATGGTCAGACAGAGAATGTCAGAGCCAGGAGCAAGGAGCATGCGGAGGAGGTAGTCTCTATCCGACATTCCGTCTCTGGAGGAATTATGTCTCACGTCATCTGATGATGAACGACACAGAAGCAATTTGGAGTGGAAGCGGGAGAAGGAAATCAGGCCTGCCAGGTTCATTAAGCAGAAAAGGCACAAAGAAAGAGCAAGAGAGACACCTAGTGAACAGGGCACCTCTGCTATTAATTCTAACCAAAGACCCATGCCAGGGCACTGTCCTAGATGCAAGAAAGAGCGCCACTGGGCTAATGAATGCAGGTCAGTGAAGGATGCCAATGGTCAATCATTACCTCAGTCACATCCTAGCCAGCCAAAAAACGGGAGGTAGGGCCCCCGTTCCCAGGGCCCTCAAATATATGGGGCAATTGAGCAGAACAGCTGCTGGACACCTGCCAACAAGAGGCCATTGTTCGATCCACCACACGGCCAAGGCGAGCCACTACAGGTGCAGAAGGGCTGGACCTCTGCGCCACCACAAGACTCGTATTAACCCCTCAGATGGAAGTGCAGCTTATTGAGTCAGATTTTAAAGGACCCCTACCACCTGATACTGTAGGACTTCTGTTAGGCAGATCTTCCTCTACTTTGAAAGGCCTGAAAGTGCATCCAGGCATAGTGGACTCAGACTACACAGGAGTTGTTAAAATTATGGTAGAATCCCCAAAAGGAATTTTTCCAATCTCACCAGGAAACAGAATAGCACAGCTGTTAGTATTGCCCAGTCTGCATGGCAAGTTTCAGGCTAACAATAAAAAGAGAGGAGAGCAGGGATTTGGCTCTACAGGAATTGATATTGCCTGCTTGAGCCTGGACCTCGATGACAGACCCATAATGACCTTGACAGTGAATGGAAAAAGGATTACTGGGCTGCTAGACACAGGTGCTGACAAAAGTATTATCGTAAAAAAAGATTGGCCATCAGGGTGGCCAGTTCAAATCTCCAGTCAGACTTTGCAAGGTTAGGGTACACACAAGCTCCTGCTGTAAGTGCTAGAGAGCTACACTGGGTTAATGAAGAAGGCCAAAGAAGAAAAATACAACCTTACACCTTAGAGGTTCCTATTACCCTGTGGGGAAGAGACATTTTAAAAGATCTAAAATTCAAACTTACAAATGAATACTCACCTGAGGCTCAGACAATAATGAGAAACATGGGATATATCCCCGGAAGAGGGATAGGCAAATGCCTTCAAGGCATCACAGATCCCATAGAGGCCCACCCTAAGCATGACCGTAATGGGCTGGGTTTTTCCTAGGGGCCACTGGGGATAGTATTCCCATAACTTGGAAGACTGAGGAGCCAGTATGGGTTCCTCAGTGCCCATTAACTCAAGAAAAATTGCAAGTAGCCTCAGAATTAGTTGCAGAGCAGTTGGCACAAGGACATATTAAACAATCCACTTCACCTTGGAACACAGCCATCTTTGTTATAAAAAAGAAATCAGGTAAATGGAGATTGCTGCACGATTTGAGAGCCATCAATGCCCAAATGCAACTCATGGGACCAGACCAGCATGGACTGCCACTCCTTACAACCTTGCCTTCACATTGGCCAATTATTGTGTTAGATATTAAAGACTGCTTTTTCTCCATATCACTTTGCCCTCAGGATACAGAAAGATTTGCCTTCATAGTACCATCCTGCAATCATGAGCAGCCTGATCAGTGGTTTGAATGGGTCATGCTGCCTCAAGGGGTGGCCAACAGCCCTACAATGTGTCAAATGTTTGTTGGGAAAGCATTAGAAAAGGTTAGGAGAGAATTCCCTTTAGTAAGATGACTCCACTATATGGATGATGTGCTGATTACAGCCAGGACTGAACAGCTAGTGCAGAAAGCTTATGTTAGGATTCAAAAAGCCTTGCAAGCTCATGGTCTATGCATTGCTCCAGAGAAAGTGAAACAGCATCAGATAGTGAATTATTTAGGTGCAAAAATTACTCCAACAGTTGTTGAGCCACAAAAACTAGAAATTAGGAAGAATGGCTTAAAGACTCTTAATGATTTTCAAAGATTGCTAGGAGATATTAATTGGATACAAGGTTATTTGAAATTGCCAAATTATGAACTTAAACCATTATATGATCTATTGAAGGGGGATCCAGCCCTTGATTCACCTCGACAATTGAATCCAGAGGCCCATAAGGCACTGCAAATAGTGGACCGCCGTCTCTCTGAAGCAAAGTTAGTAAGAATAACAGAAGGCCCATTTCAACTATGTATATTGGATACTTACAGACAGCCTACTGGAGTATTATGGCAGGACGGACCACTGCTCTGGATTCACCCTAGAGTCTCACCTAGCAAGAGTATAGAGCATTACCCCACAGCAGTTGCACTGCTTGCAGAATTGGGATTGCAACAGACTTTGCAATATTTTGGCCGCTATCCAACAACGATAGTAGTGCCTTTTACTGCAGAGCAAGTATCAGTGTTATGTGCAGCCACAGATGAATGGGCAATTTTGAGATGCACCTTCCCAGGTAACATTGATAATCACTTTCCAGCTGACCCTCTCATGACATTTTTCAAGCGCCACCCAGTAGTGTTTCCAAAAATTACCAGAGTTCAGCCAATTCCACAGGCAGTAAATGTATTCACAGATGGTTCCAAAACAGGTGTAGGTGCGTTCCTAATACAGGGTCAACAGGTGCAACGCAGGCAATTTGAGCCTGGCACTCCACAAGTAACCGAGTTACAAATTGTAATTGAAGTGTTTAAGCAATGTCCTTTTGCCTTTAATTTACTTTCTGACTCTAGTTATGTAGTGAATGCTTTAAAAATTCTTGAAGTAGCTGGACCAATAAAGGTCTCCAGCACTGTGGCAGCTCTATTCGAGCAGCTGCGAGAGCTTATCATAGGACGTGATTGTCCATTTTATCCCTGCCATATTAGAGCACATACAGGCTTACCTGGACCTCTAGCTGAAGGTAATGCTATAGTTGACCTTGCTACACGCCCAATGCATATGTTTCTTGTTCAGCCTATTCAAATGGCAAAGAGCTTTCATGAACAGTTTCATGTTAATGCAAAAACCCTGCAGAATAAATTTAAGCTTTCTAGAATGGAAGCCAGACAAATTGTGCTTGACTGTAGCAGTTGTGCACAGTTTCGCCCTCAACCCTCTTTTGGAGTTAACCCAAGGGGCATATTGCCTTTAAAGATATGGCAAATGGATGTTACCCATTTTGCTGAATTTGGAACACTTAAATATGTTCATGTTTCTGTAGATACCTGCTCTGGCATTATATATGCCTCTGCCATGTCAAGTGAAAATGGACGTCATGTCATAGCCCACTGCCTGGAAGCCTGGGCAGCTTGGGGAAAGCCTCAACAATTAAAGACTGATAATGGACCTGCATATGCAGGGCACCAGTTTGCCAGCTTTTTCAAACAGATGGAAGTTCAGTTGAACCATGGGCTGCCTTATAATCCACAAGGACAGGGCATAGTGGAAAGGGCCCATCGGACGCTTAAAGAATGTTTATTAAAACAAAAAGAGGGAATAGGCCACGGCCGCACCCCTAAAGAGAGACTTTCTCTTGCACTTTTTACTCTAAATTTTTAAAATTTGGATTGTCAAGGCCATTCAGCAGCTGATAGACATCTAGCTCCTCGAGAAGGAGAACAAGGCAGAGTAAAATGGAAGGACATTCTCACAGGCATATGGCATGGACCAGACCCAGTTTTGGTCTGGGCAAGAGGATCTGTTTGTGTGTTTCCACAGGATCGCCAAGATCCCATTTGGGTTCCAGAACGTCTGGTAAGAAGAGTGCAGATCCAAGAGGAACAAGATGTTGCTGGAGATGCATTACATGATAAAGATGATGCTGATTCTTCAGACTCTACACCGAAGAATGGTGGACCTGAGATGGGGAATCCTGTCGGTATTTCCGAGACCGATGCCAGTTGGCCATGATGCTAGAGTGTTCCCTCGATTGTTTAGTGCCAATAGAAGCTTTGGAATTCCCTATTTACCCTTGGATAGTGAGATGGCCTTGATAGCTGAAAATAGATCTTTTTATTTAGAAGGAAGTTTGTGTTTTCAGATAGTGAAGAATAGGTTAAATCTTTCCCCATGCATCCTGCTGTATAATCAAACTGCAGGATGGTTTGACTTGCCTAAAAATTCTGGTGGACCTTGTCGCACTGCTAAGGCCACCTGGCTCTCTGGATGGTGGCCAGCTAAAGGGATGGAACAGATACCGCCCCCTCAACCAGAATGGGCTCCTTATTGCCAGGGAATAAATTGGGGAAAATTCTGGCCATGGACTGGATGTCAGTCCCATGCTGTGGTTTGGGCTGACAGAGAAGGATATTTTTCATTTTCTCCAGGAATCTCCACAGTGTTTAGTGCAACTAATGTGGGTCAGAATTATACAAATCAAAATCCCTCTTAAGCTCATGTTTCTAATCCCTTTGATAATTGGCTACTGTATGGACTTAATGGTAGTTGTTTGAATGCAGAACCCCTAGCCATGATCGCTGGAGGATCTCACGGGGTTAGTAAATATACATGGAGTACTTCCCAGCCTTGGGGTAGCTGGGATGCAAAAGGTCCTACCCTGTGTTCCAAAGTGCCCTGTAAGGAACAGGAGGTCAAATCATTGAGAAATTTTAGTATTGAGTCCACCCCAGTGTGTGTTTTCCCTCCTTTTATATTTGTGGTGAGTAATTTGGAACCTAAGCAATGTTCTAATAGTACTTGTGCTTATGCCCAATGTTGGGATGCTACTAAATTTACATATGCCATAATCACCCGTTTGCCTCGTTGGGTACCTGTGCCTGTTGATGCTCCAAATGCTATGACTCATTTTAGACTTAAGAGAGATTTTGGGATTATTGTGGCTCTTGTGACAGCCATTTCCCTGGCGGCGATGGGAACTACCGCTGCTGCTGTAGCAATGAGCCGTACGGTGCAAACTGCCCAAGCACTTAATAAGCTTTCAAGCAATGCTGCTCAAGCATTGGATGTATAGCAAAGCATTAATGCCCAAATAAAAGGAGGCCTCATGGTAGTGAACCAGAGGATTGATTTGGTCTAAGAACAGATTGATGTTCTTTGGCAACTTGTGCAGCTTGGATGTGAATGGAAATATTCAGGACTATGTGTGACTAGTACCCAGTATGGGGATTTCACCCATGCAGCAGATTTGTCTAAACGACTGTCCAGTTATCTTACAGGTAATTGGACCGGAAAGTTCGAGATGCTGATTGAGGACCTAAGAACGGCCATTGTGGCGATGAACTCCATGGGGATGGATGCCGGACTAGCTGAAGGGCTGACTTCGTGGTTCGCTGCCGCCATGGATCCTCTGAAAGAGTGGGCAGGAATAGGTACAGCCGGTGGACTCACAGTTCTAATACTCCTGCTATGCTTGTGGTGCATTTGCCGCATTAGGGTTTCACAAAGACGGAGCACGGCGATGTTGATTCAAGCTTTCTCAGCTTTAGAAGCTGGCCAATCTCCTCAAGTGTGGCTGGCCGCCTTGAGAACTAAATGATTAACTCCCTATAGCAGAGACGCAGGTTGCGACACTAAGTCTTGCAGTCAAACTACCTAGCTATGTTTTAGGAGTTTGAGAGGAGCACGCCCATTTGCATGTGGGTATTGCCCTGAACTTCCCACCTCTGCGAAAACTAGGGTATGGATGGGTCCTGGGATGTCTAGGGGGACGCCTCAACAATACTCTTAGGATTATGTTCCAATTGCACAGCAGAGAATGGACTACTGCCCTACCTGTGTCTTATTAAAACAAAAAGGGGGAGCTGTTGGGAGCTGCTGCACCTTAAAGATGGCACTGACTCCTGTTCCCCGCCTTCGTGATGGCGAATGCTTCTAGTAATAATTAACTCCATCCATGGGATGTGCTGAATTGACTAGCTTGCTTCCGTGTGCGTGGCCCTATGGTGAAGGCCCACGTGGCATTAGCTGAGTGAAGGACTTGAGCTTAAAACTGGCTGCACAGGTTGGGAGCAGGAACTACTACTACAAGGGGCTACTGCTGCAAGAAGTATCTGTAACAATAAAGGACCTGGTCAATTACCACAGAAGAAACCTGGTGCTGTGTCTTTTCCTGCTGGACGGGACTGGGCGCGGCGCACTTACAGAACACCAAATAGATATATTCCCATTAAAAAGTCAGCGTGCCACCTAATAATCAAGCTACAAAACATACAGAAAAAAAGAAAAAATTTTAAGAGCTGCAAAAGAAAAGGGTCAACTACTTATTAAGGCAGACCCATCAGAATAATACCTGATTATTTAATGGAAATGATGAAAGCAAGAAGGGCTTGGTCAGAAGTTACAAAGTCACTAAAAGGGTGTGGCTGCCAATCTAGACTACTACACTCAGCAAAATTATCAATCACCAAAGATGGAGTAAACAAGAAATTTCATGACAAATTCAGAGTGAAACAATACCAATCTGGCCCTCCAGAAAGCATTAGACAGAAAACTCCAACCTAAGGATTCCAGATGCACCTATGAAACCACAAACAACCAATAATCCCAAAGAATAGCCCAGAGAAAGGAAATACATACAAGCCACCACCAAAAGTAGCAGGAAATATCAATAAATTGTCACTAATGTCTCTTAATGGATTCATCTCACCTATAAAAAGACACACACTAACAAGATGGATACAAAAACAGAAGCCATCCTTCTGTTGCATACAAGAAACACACCTCAACCACAAAGACAGAGACAGGCTCAGAGTAAAGGGTTGGGAAATGGTTTTCCAATCATATAATCCTATGGAACAAGTTGGGGTTGCTATCTAACAAATCTAACAAATTAGACTTTAAGCTAAAAGCAATTAAAAGGGACCAAGTTGGTCATTACTTATTCATCACAGGAAAAATTGGTCAAGAATAGATTTCAAGCCTGACTATTTATGCTCCTAATATAAGGGCACCTGCCTATGTAAAAGAAATAGAGCTAAAGCTCAAATACCACATCAATTCTTATACCCTGATAGTGGGAGACTTCAAAACCCCACTTTCACCCCTGGAAAGGTCAACAAGACAGAGACTCAAAAGAGAAATACTGAGTCTAACAGAGGTTATGACACAAATGGATTTAATAGATATTTACAGAAGCTTTCACCCAAATGCAAAGGAATATACACATTTCTCAGCTCCTCATGGAACTTTCTCTAAAACTGACCACATAACTGGTCATATAGAAAATAACAATAGATTCAAAAGAGTGGAAATAGTCCCTTATATCATATCGGACCACCAGGGTCTAAAGTTAGCATTCCACAACATCAAAAAAAAAAATCACAGAAAGTCTACCAACTCATGGAAACTAAACATCACTCAGCTGAACAACTTCTGGGTCAAGGAAGAAATTAAGAAAGAAATCAGTCTTCCTAGAATTTAATGAAGATGAATCCACAACATACCCAAACTTATGGAAAACAATGAAAGCAGTCATAAGAGGAAAATTCATAGCACTAGATGACTATATGAAAAACCTAGAGAAAACCTACACTAGAGAACTAACAGCTGAGATGAAAACCTTAGAACAATTAGAATCAAACTCACCTAGAAGGAGTTGACAGAAGGAAGTATTCAAACTTGGAGCTCAAATCATTACCATTGAAATAAAAAGAACAATACAAAGAATCAACGAATCAAAGAGTTTGTTCTTTGAGAAAGTCAACAAGATAGATAAGCCCTTATCCAAACTAATCAAAAAGCAGAGAGAGAGAGTCCAAATCAACAGAATCAGAAATGAAAAGGGGGACATTTACCAAAATTAAATGAAGAATAGATAAATTACCTAAACAGACCTATAACCCTTCAGCAAATTGAAGCTTTTATTAAAGCCTACCAAGAAAAAAAAAAAAGCCTAGGTCCAGATGATTTCAATGCAGACTCTACCAGACTTTCAAAGAATTACTACCATTTCTTTTCAAACTATTTCACACAGTAGAAACTGAAAGAATATTGCCCAATTTCTTTTATGAGGCCAAAATTACCCCAATACTCAATCCACTCAAAGACACAACAAAGAAGGAGAATTACAGACCAATTTCCCTCATGAATATGGATGCTAAAATTCTCAACAAAATTTTGACAGACTGTATACACAATATATAAAAAATATCATTCACCACGAACAAAACTGGAGGGATGGTTCAACTAATGAAAAACTATAAATATCATCCATCATGAAAACAAACTAAAGGAAAAAAAAACACATGAATATATCCTTAGATGCTGAAAAAACCTTTGACAAAATCCAATATTCTTTTATGATAAAAGCTCTGGAATACAGAGAAAATATCTTAATATAATACAGGTGACTTATAAGAAGCTGATAGCCAACATCAAACTTAATGGAGAAAAACTCAAAGAAATCCCACTAAAATCAGGAGCTAGAAAAGAATGTCCTGTCTCCCCTAATTTATTCAATATAGTTCTTGAAGTTTTAGATAAAGCAATAAGAGAACAAAAGGAAATTAAGGGGATACATTTTGGAAAAGAAGTGACACTTTCTCTATTTGTAGTTGATATGATTGTATGCATAAGTGACACACAACATTCTACCAAGGAATTTCTACAGCTGATAAACACCTTCAGCAATGTAGCAGAATACAAGATTACCTCAAAGAAATCAGTAGCCCTTGTATATACTAAAGATAAAAGCACTGAAAAAGAAATAAGGGAAACATCACCCATTATTATAGCTACAAATAGCATTAAATACCTTGGAGTAACTATAACCAAAAAAGTAACAGATCTGTTTGACAAAAATTTTAAATCACTAAAGAAAGAAATTGAAGAGAATATCAGAAAATGGAAAGCTCTCCCATATTCCTGCATAGGTAGGATCAACATAGTAAAAATGTCAATTCTACAAAAAGCAATCTACAGATTCAATGAACTGCCCATCAAAATCCCAACACAATATTTTAAAGACCTTGAAAGAACAATACTCAGTTTCATTTGGAATAAGAGAAAAGCCAGGGTTGCCAAAACAATTTTGCACAACCAAATATTCTCAGGAGGCATCACCATCCCCAACTTCAAGTTATATTATAGAGCTACAGTAATAAGAACAGCCTGGTATGCCCATAAAAGCAGACTTGTGTGGTTCAATGGAATAGAATTGAGGATCTGGGCATTAACCCAAAAAACTATGAACACCTGATCTTTGACAAAACAGGCCCAAAATATTCAATGATAAAAAGATAGTATCTTTAACAAATGTGTTGACAAAGCTGGTTGGTAGTGTGTAGAAAAATGCAAATAGTTCCAAGGCTGTCACTCTGCACAAAACTCACATCCAAGTGGATCAAAGACCTCAACATAATCCCAGCCACTCTGAACTTGATAGAAAAGAAAGTGGAAAATACCCTTCTACAAACTGGGACAGGCGATCACTTCCTAAATATAACATCAGTGGCACAGACACTAAAATTAACAATCAATAAGCAGGACCTCCTAAAACTGAGAAGCTTCTGTAAAGCCAAGGATACTGTCAATAGGGCTAAACGACAGCCTACAGATTGGGAAAAGATTTTCACCAACCCTACAAGTGATAGAGGATTGATCTCCAAAATATATAAAGAACTCAAGAATCTAGAGCCCAAAACCTTGAATAACCCAGACAAAAAAAAATAGGGTTCAGAACTAAAAAGGGAATTCTCAGCAGAAGAATTACAAATGTCTGAAAGGCACTTGAAAAGTGCTCAACATCTTTAGCAATCAAAGAAATGCAAATCAAAATAACTTTGAGATACAACCTGACACCTGTCAGATTGGCTAAGATAAAAGACACAGATAACAGCCTATGCTGGAGAGGTGGCAGAGCAAGGGGAACACTCTTCCATTGTTGGTGGGAGTGTTTGGAATGCACTATGGAGGTTTCTCAGAAAACTGAGAATCAATCTCCCCAAGGACCCAGCAATACCACTTCTGGGTATATACCCTAAAGATGCACAGTCACATTTCAAAGGCATTAGCTCAACTATGTTCATAGCAGCGTTATTTGTAATAGCATGAACCTGGAAACAACCTAGATGTCCCTCAACTGAAAAATGGATTAACAAACTGTGGTAAATGTACACAATGGAATACTACTCAGCAGTAAGAAAAAATGATATCCTAAAATTTGCAGGCAAATTGATGGATTTGGAGAACATCCTCCTGAGTGAGTTATCTCAAACCCTGAAAGATAAGCAGGGGATGTATTCACTCATTAGTGGACTCTAAAACAAACAAACAAACAAACAAAAACCAAAGCATGTCCAAGCTGCATACCACAACCACTGAACAGCTTGGGATCTGAAACACCTTGGACTGACACCTTGGATACAATTCCCCCTAGAGGAACACCTGACTCAGTCTTGATGTTGGGGTGAGCAAACGATCTGCCAGGAGTGGATGCTGAATTGAGCAATATTGAAACCTTGGGAACTCCTTCCCATGCTGGGGAGGAGATTGGTAGATGTGGAGAACAGAGAGTGGCATGAGGGAGTTTGAGAGTGAAGGGACCTTGAATAAGGATATTTACAGATAGAAAAGGTGACTTTATTCATAATAATAAAAAAACCCAAATATCGACTTTCAATTACCATGAGCTCCTGCTGTACCTTTTGCCTGTCTACTTTCTTTTAGACTTCTGCTCCAGCTCTTAGGCTGTTTTTTTTTTTATTCCTTTCCTGGCCTTCACATCATGTTGAATGAACCCTTAATAATGCCAATGATATTCAATTGTTCCATGTCAGGACATTTTTGAAACAGTTGGTTTTTACCATAGTCCTTGACATCCATGCAAAAATAAATAAAAATATTATATAGTAATAAAAATAACTTATGTGGTTATATAATAGTATCATTTAAAATGCAAAAGAGGTGATCTGCAAGAATTTCTATTATCTCAGAATAACACACATTAGAGATTAGTCAGTAACAAACATACAAAAAATATATAAGTAATTAACTTAAAAACAGGCTATAGCTATGAATGTCCTGTCAGGTCTATTTCAACATTTATCATTTTGCTGGAGTTGAGTATTTGTGTCTCTGGCTGTCTTGCATTTTATTATTTGAGCCTCTCAGCCAGTCAATAGTAACATCTTTGTAGGACACATATTTGACAAGTTTGAGGCTTCTGTGTATTTATATTTTTTAAAAGTTTTATCTATTCTGAGCTAGGCTATTCTATTAGTATTTTAGTTGATAACAATAGCCCAATTTACCAGTGTTTTAGACTCACCAACCTCCATTTAAGGAAGCCTATAGTTATTGTTTTTTTTAAACTATTCTAATAAGCATGAGGTATAAATTACTTTTATTTCTATTTTAGAAATGAGGAAAATAAAACTTTGAGTGATAAGAACACTTGCCAAGAGCCACACACTTAAGTTACAGCATAAATTTGAATTATGAATGTCTGTAGCTAAAATCTACACTCTCTTTATCAAATGTATTTGTTTGTTTTATATAAATAGACATAGCAAATACCACACATGCCCTAAAATGGTGAACATTTTTACTAAGATAAATAGAAGAGACCTAATAGTCTCATTAAAATATAAATGCAAACACATTGAAGCTTTAAAAATTGTATTATTTTTCTCTTCAAATTGTGTATGTGATGTTCTTTGATATTCTCTAAAACATCAAAAGAGTCCAAAAGTAAAAACACTATCTCTTTTAGAACAGCAAAAAAGTAAACCATTTCCTGCGGAGATTCCTAGTGTTTAGCCTTTGATATAAAACTTCTTCAGTGAGAAAGAAAAGCCAAAAGATTAGCCACATGAAGAACATTTATGTAGAGAATGCTTAACTGAGAATCCCATCTGACTGCCTCAAATTCCCTAGAAGGTGTCTGCTAAATGTTGTGGAGATAAAATTTAGTGCTTTTCTATCTCTATGTTGGCATCTGTTTGTCCACTTTGAGGCTTATCCAAGGAACATTCTGTTCACTTAGAAGTCTAGCAAGAACTTCAGCAGGCTGCCATAACATGGCTTCCTTAGTTGTTTTCTACTGGATGTTTTAAGTCGTTAATTTGATGATATCACCTTTCTGTAGTTACTTGTTCATTAACTTGGAAGCCTTGTACTTGGAAACCTCACCCCAGGGGATGCTTTGCTCTGCTCTGAACTTTCTAGACAGGTGGACATTTTAAAATGGCTCTTCCTATTGGTTTGTACTAGATGTTGTGAGCACACAATTAGATGATGCATTTGCTACTAGTTTATCTCTCTCTCTCTCTTTCTCTCATCTGTATCTACTTATTTAACATTTATGTATTATCTACTTACATAATTTATCATCTATCATCTGTTACCTATTATCTATCCTATATCTTAGTATCTACCTATTGCATATATATATATCATTCATTGACTATCATTTATCTCTTGCTATTTATTGTTCTAATAAGGCTTGCTACAGATATAATTCACTCACTAATTCAAAGCCAAAAGTATGGATATCATAGATCCTTCTCTGGATAATTCAAGACAATATCAGTGTGTGTACTCAGTATGAAGTAGTGAGTATGGCTCTAGAACATTATATCCAATTAGCCTATTTGTATTTTATTAACCTATAGTTTTCTATACATGAGTATCTAAAGCAAACTGTGCCCTATATACTATAATGCATGAAGCCTATTATTTTTCACTGAATACTTTCCAGACTCTCCCTTTCTCTCCTTCTCTCTGCCACCTCTCTCTATCTCATTGTATGTATAAATGAAGAACACAGAGAAGAAAAAGAGTAAAATTTCTTGGGAAATTATGAAGAAAAAGACAAAATTTGGATATATGTTTTTGAAACACAGAGACATGTACAACACTATTTAAGAGCATATTGAAATATATGGTGATATTTTACATATTTAATAAAACCTGAAATATTGAGAGTTTAACACACAGTCAAAACCTAGGCACACAGTTCAGGAATTTCTTGATCCTTGAGTACAAGGACAAACAGCTAGGCCTCAGTGGCAAACACGTTTAATTTCAGCACAGGGAACGCCTGAGAGTGGTGACTTATACCCTTAATCCCATAACTCCAGGGACAGAACTTTCTGGTTTTCTCTGAGATCATGTCTGGCTACAAAATACACTAGTTCCTGCCTTTAATCCTAACCTGGATGAAGTACAACTATTGAGAAGGGTATTTAAGGCTGTGCAGGAATCCAGCAGCAGCAGAAGTGACCAGGAGCAAGGCTGAGGAAGTTGGAAGGTAGCTGAGTGAGAATTGACTGTGATGTTTCCTCTCTGATATTTTAGCCTTTCCTTGATATTTGGATCTGATTCTCTTTTCTTATAATCTTAATTCATGCAATAAAAATATATTTCTTAAACGTAGTAAAACATGATAAGGAAGTTCATGTCAGAGTTTGAATAAAGTAAAGCAGAGTAAGAATAAACATCTCTACCAATCCAATTTGCATTATAAACTTTGAGACACATTAAACTTTTATCCCCTCAGCTGTTTTGGAATATCACACCCATTATTTATATACACTTCTTTCATTACTTGATTTCTGCTTTAAACACACACTCCAATTTATTGTAAATGTGTCTTCAGTTTATCTTAACAAACTCTGTAGACTTAAGCTCATCCTTACTTCAGCACACAAATCCCAGCGTGAAACCACATGGTAAGAGAAAAACCAGATTTCAATGGCATCCTCTCAAAGCCTGCACAGATGGCCTGTTCTTTCTGAGACACAATTGGGCCAAACTCAGTGACCTGACTACTCCACCCAACTCTGCTATAAAATTACTCATAATATCCCATGAAAAAGCTTACATCATAGAAATTCATAACGCCAAAACTAAGACCATATGTTACAGAATTGAATGAAGACCCTGAAGTTCTTACCTAGGGGAATTATTTATTGTTGGCATCCAAAAATAGCACAGGATCCTTGAACATGGACACAGTGCCCATCTGGATCCATTTGGAACGTGACACAATTCTTTTGGAACTTTCCCTATGGCTAAGGTGACCTAGGTCTTAAAATGAGATATAGCATGTCACTAAATGTCTCTTTAAATTCTGAGCATTCTGTTTAGATAAATTTAAAGAAACAAAAACAAAGTATGTGTTACCGGAATGGGGGAAGGTTCATATGGGTGAACTGTTTAAAGCAGCAATTGTGTAGTTTGGGACACGTGGTTGCTATCACTGACATGAAGGAGTTACAGGGTTTGGCTTTTTCCATAGAGATCTCAGGGCTGAGTTAACAGTCCCCAAGTTCACTGATTGCCTTTTCCACCATCACGGCATGTCTAAAGAACTGAAGACTTCTGGACTCTCAGCACAGCAAGGTATACATCCTCCAACTCTATACACGTACAGGGCCCTCTTTCAAACCCAGCAAAAACAGATACGAATTTACATATTATTAATACAGTTCTTAAATTTACCAAAAGCAATAGTAATAATAATAATAGTAATGAAATAAAGGAAAAGAGATAGAATTGCTGGTGACTCTAAAACAATAATTTGTATTTTCAGTGAAATTGCTAGGAAGGAGGCACACAGATAGAAGTCAGCCTGGTCATTATACACCAAGGTAGCTAAGGCTTGCAAGCATCCACTCCATTTCTAGCTACTATGTGCAGTGAATTGGAGTTGGTTCAGTGAATTAGAGTTGATTTGGATCTGGTTAGTGTGTTCTCAAATTATGTGTTTTTTTTCTCTTATTTTTGGAAATACTTTTTATATAAACTTAATTCCTCCAAAACCCTGATTGGATACCTTCATTGCATAGTAATAAAAATAAATCACTTTATAATGGGAAAAATCAGAGATCATTTTTCAGGACTTGGTGCTTACTTTGTGGCCTCATTCTATATGAACTCACGAATGCTTAGAAATTTAAATTTTTTATTTCATTGTTGGATTTATTTTTTTTCAATAAATGAAAAAAACTGGCAGAACAGGGTAAAACTGAGTTATTTAGTATACACAAACCAAGGCTTCTGTATTCAAAAACTGTATTTTTACACAGCTCTCTTGGTACAAAGAACATAGACAGCTTCATTCACTCCCTTTTTATAAACATGTGCTTACCCTTCACAAAGCTCAAAATAGAGAGGCTTCTGGGGTATTTTTATATAAAGCATATCAATTCAATTATACATTGCTTATTGTAAACTTCTTAGAATGCAAAGACTCAGGATAAATGAATGACTTCAAATAAATAAATAAATAATCCAAGATACTATTCGTAACAGATAACAATGTTTGGAAAATTTTAACTCAGTAGCATGTTAAAAAGCATTTTGTTCTTAAAAATTATAAGAATATGTGACAACTGACAAACAGGAATAACAAACACCCTGGGCCTGGCTATTGTAAAGAATGCAAATTCTCATGAAGTGAACCTTCCCAAGTGACTTATCTCATTACCCTTGACATTGTCTCCTCTGAGTCCCTGGAGTGGCCTTCTGGGTGTACAAGGTAAAGGTGAATGCTTGAACCTGATGCATTTTTAATAACCGCAACCCAGAGATACTCATGACAGAAACTGCAACTGATGCCAAGATGATTTGCATATGTTCCAGCTGCGGCCAGCCCTTCTGCTGATTTCCCCAATGAACTGTGAACTTCAGAAGTGTTTTGCTGACCTTGTGTTGAATGTGCTTTTCCAGAATTCCCATATGAAAAGAGAGAAAGTATTTTTAACTCACACTGGCAGCTGTCTTTTGCTCACTGGTTAACCTGTCCGGTTATGGCACTTGGATCAATCTCATTAGAATATCCTACTAGATAGAAAGTACTGGTGAAGTTCTTAGAGGGAGGGGGGTTAAACTAATACTATACATTAATACTCTGAAACTTTAAAAACTATCAGAACTTCACTAAATTCTATGGATTTGTTTTCACCTGAAATACTGTTTAATTGTCCCAAAGCTTCTATCATTCATGAAAACTGTTTTGCAACATTGAATTTTATTGTAAAATTCTTTATATATCAAGATAAATTACAACTATTCATTTATTTCTTCTGTTGCACTGAGTATTAAAATGATAATGCTTTAACACTATTGGAATTGCAAGGTGTTGCAACTATGAAGTCATAGCCAAAGACTTTAAAATTATTTTCGTGAAAGCTTAGTTTTAAAGCCTCTCAAAGGAAATAGCTGAAAGTTTATATATGCCATATCCTTCTGATAAAATCAAATCACCCCAAAGGGCACACTAGGAAAATCTACAGCTTCCATTAATACACTGTTCTCAGATTCTTGGATAAGATGATGCCAGACATAAATGAAAATTTCCATTTGACATTTACATCATTTGGAGGGAAATCTTTCCCCAAAGTCCTGCTCCAAACAAATTCATCTTGAAAAATATATCTCACAGTGTGAAAGCAAATAGATCTTGAAATGTAAATTTTGATTTTACATAAGGTATTAGTGTAAAGGGAGAATGGTGGTCACACCTGTCTTGAGAGTCTTTTCATTAGCTGGTATAGTTATTTAGCAAAATGCTAATTAGATAACTAATTTAGATAAGTTATGAATAGAATGAAGATTTGTAAATGATATGGGTCACCATGAGATGATAATTTGATAGAAAGCAAATCAGCTCAGAGTTAGAATAAAGAAATAATTCATGTTCTGATCAGCAAACATGCACACAAGATTAGAAACCAAGGTCAAAATTAACTGGATCTAACAACTCACAGTCACTTCATGGAATAAAAGACAGATTGGTAGATAAATGATGAATGTAGAGAAGTTATTAACTGCATGGATGAAACCTCATCTATGGAAGATGTTACAGCCGATAAGAACTTTCCTAACCAGAGTACAAAGACAGCTCAGAGCTTGAGATCACAGGGTAATCTTCCAGAAGACTGAGTTCAGTTCCAAGCACTCACACGTACCACATAGCTACTTGGTACTGCAGTTCCATGAGACTGAAACTTTCTTGTCACTTTGTGAGTATCAAATATATATGGTCACACACATAGATGCAGACCAAACATCTCTACACATAAAATATTAAAAATAAAAATTGGAGCCAAGAAGATAACAAATATCATTTGTTTACTCCATACACAAAATGTATCCAAGTTAAATACATATGTAAATCTAAAAAGCATTTTAAACATATATATTAATGTGTGATTTTAGGTGCCATTATTAAAATTTATTAAATAAGAAGAAATAAGTAAAGAGGAGTAGTAGATATTAAGTAATTCCAGTAGAATATATTGTTAATTTTAATATTCACAAGATTGACAGAAGGGAATGTTAATAAAAATTCATGGATCTTTGCTGCACTTAAGTTTATAATTTAACAGGAGAAAGATGAAAAAATAAGTATACACACCACAGATAAATGGTCACATATGTGAGGAACCTGTGCATACTACAACGGAAAATTAAAAGTAGACAAAACAACATTTTTGGTGTAGTATATTTTTTTCTTTTTTTTCTTTATTTATTTTGTATTTATCAAGAAAAACAGTAAAATGAATTTAAAATGCTGATAAGTTAACAATAACTATAAAGAAGATAAAAATCATAAGCATGATTTATCAAGGGTGATAATGCAAATAAGATTGCTACACATATGTTTACTTTGTGTTCAGCTTTCCCTCTGAATTTTTTTTTCCATCCCTGTATATCCTTATTCAAGGTCCCTTCCCCCTCCCACCACATCAGGTCACTTTTTCTTCTCCACAACTAAGATTTCAGAAGGAGCAGTATGGGTAGGTATTGTTGAATGCTGAGGTTTATTGTAACTACAAATAAACATTCAACATGAGGGTCACTCCAGGAAAAATTTCCTGGAAAAAGTTAGAGGCAGTGTGCTCCTGCCTCTCTCCTCTCTCTCTCTCTCTCTCTCTCTCTCTCTCTCTCTCTCTCTCTCTCTCTCTCTCTCTCTCTCTCTGTGTTTCACTATGTGCCATGCCATGCATGTCTGTATGTCTGTATGTGTTTATGTGCCTTGGGTGTATATATATATATATATATATATATATATATATATATATATATATATATATATATATATATGTTTGTGTGTATTGTACCTCTGTGTATCTATTTGTGTCTGTGCATATATATGTGTGTTTGGGCATCTGTATGTGCTTGTATCCATTCATCTGTCTGTATGTGTTTGTACTCCCTTCCCACTCTCTCTGTGTATGTGTCTCAGTGTCTCTGTGTGTTTGTTTGGGTATTTGACCAAGGCAGTGAATGCCAATGCTTATGTACAGCTACAAAAGGAAAGTTAATGTCTCAGGTGACATAGGAGAAAAGTTTTCATCAGGTAAAGTCGGCCATTGTTTCTCAGGCACATTTCAGAGATTTCATTTTATATAAGATGGTAAAGATATCCAGATATACATTCTCCTCAAAGTTTAGAATTTTGAGTTTGGTTAATTGTCATTAACACATTTTCATGCTGAAAATTTAAAAAGTAGAAAGAATAATGTTGTAATTTAGAGGGGACAGTCAACCTCTTTGAGAACAAAATAGCTCATAATACAGTTAGTAAGATATAAAAGCTTTAAATAACTAACAGAAAATAAACTATATCAATGTAGGGGCTTAAAGAAGATACTGGTACTGTACCAGAATTTTTTTGACCCAAGGCCATTTCTACAATCTTATTTGGTACTGATTTTCCCTTTTGTACATATCAGTCTCTTCCTTGTGCATTTCATCACTGTCTAGCACTATAGTTCTTTTATTCTCTTAAATGTCCACAAACACAAGGAGGTAACTTTTAACTGAAGATGAGAGTCATGATCCTAGATATTTATAATACAACACTGCTCTTTGTTTGTATAAAATAGAATATGAGGTTGTAATTATTCAGATCTTTTATATAAAATCATATTGTTGAGTTTTCATGGGAACAGTCTCCATGTGTGGTCTAGAAGACACTTTCTAGCAGTAGGCATTTTGGCCTTCTTACACTTAGAATTTCTCCACCCCATCTCCTATGATATTTCTTAAGTCTTGTATGTTGTAGGTGTGTTATTTTGGTCTAGGCAATCCACAGTCACATATTCTCTGCCTTTGTAAAAGTTGTGACTCTCTGTACCATGGTAATATCCATAGATAAAAAGCTATAGACTGTAAGGATACCTAGAGAGGGAGAAATGCTCTCCCCGGAAATGAGCTCCCCAAGGGGTTATCTAATCCCAACTGGTTAGCGCTAAATACAGAAACGTGTGAGTCAGGATAACAATAATACCTAAAGAGGAAATAATAAGTATAAAAGGGAATATGAAGAAACACTGAGAGAGTGGAAGAAATAGTGAAAACAGTATTTACATGAGATTCTCAAAAATAAAACAAAAGTAAAAGTAGAAATCAACATGAATTAACACTCTTTGTTCAGCTCCTACCATTTGTAACAAATCTGTTGCTTCCTGTAATATGATATAATAAAACTAGTCAGGGAGGCCAGACTATTACTCAATGTGAGTCAATGGTTTAACCAAGGAAACATGGAATGTGAGTGAGATGAGAGCAGAGATAGGAGTAATAATGTATGAAACAACTTTAATTAAATAATAAACACAATTGATAAGCCAATCCTAGGTTAAAAAATTCTTCTAATACTTGAACCATATTCAAATACAGTGCCCCTTAGGGAGGTGAAGGTGTAGGTTCAGAATGAGCAGAATATATCTTGATAACAGATCTAAGCTTAAAAGCCAGCCAATAGGAAATCTAACTTGGAATAGTAAGCACTATGCTTTCAATTTTCTGTGTCATGCTCCCTGCTCCTCTGTGCTCCTTGAGTTCCCAGTTAATTCTGTTTACTTTATTACTAGGTGACTCAAAGTTTCTTCACTACAGTGCTTGAACATCTGTTGTATAGGTGCCATGGGTAGCTGTAGTTCTTGCCTAGATTTCATTGTTGAATATTTAAGTATTATGAGGACCTATTCCTCTAATCTGCTGGTAATCTTGGTGAAGTTTCAAAGCTGCTCCTCCATGACATTTTGGGCACAGCCAAAGCAGGGCACATACTTAGCAACTGAGGAGTCTTGGCTTCAATCACGTCCTTCAACATCACTAAAAAATAGAACAATTCAAAACTTGTCTGTTCCCAGAAGTTCCAGCTTTGACCATTATCATCTCCAGTCTAGTAACATTGCAAACATTAAAGTGAAAGAAAACTGTGTAGGTACTGAGAGCACTCATTTAAGTCCAAGCTAACTTCTAACTACTGCAGAGCAGACAGTATCAATGTTTTTCATTTCCGTGGTCATGTGCTGTGACACATGGCTCAAATGTATTATGCACATCTTACAATGGTTGCATAAACAAAAATAATAAATAGGAAATAAAAACTAACATTGATCTTTCTCCCTGCCTCAGCCTCTTCTGTGCTGAGGATTCAGGAGTGTGTTTTTAAGCCCAGGCCCATCTAGTTTATGTTTCAAAATGTGAAGCATTCAAAATACAAGATAGTTGACTTTCTCAATGTGGTTTGAAGAGAAACAAAAGAAAAACAGTTTATGTTTCAAACCACGCATGAGTCCCAGAGGCTTTTATTCTCTTTTCTATTCCATCTCTCACCATCATGTAAATTATGATAATGATGAATATAGTAGACCCAAGTATGGTGCCATGACATTTTATTATTGTGGCTAAGAATGTCTGTGCATTTTTTCTCTGTTAAAGCAGACAAAATGTTAAACCTATTATTCGATGACACTACTTTCAATTTTTAAAGAATTAAGATAAAAGAGTAATTCTCTTGTCTTCCTGCCCAAATAAATAATACATATTTTAAATAATTAATCTTGAATAACTTGACATTTGTGAAATATATAGGAAATACAATTAACTCTTGGAGAATAAGAAAAGGTCTTGAACTAAAAGACAATATGTGAGTCTCCATAGTATCTTAAAATCCATAAATAAGAGAATTGTATGTGGGATTAATCAACCCTCAAGAGTTTATTTATATAAACGAAGCAGTTCATCATAGTTGTGAATTATCAGTGTTCATAGAATTTCAAATATCTCTGCTCTTCAGAGATTGCTAACAATGAAAGATTCTTATTGGCAGATTATGTCCAACATTGAAGAATGCACCTATAAAAAAGTGAATGAGAACACTAAAGACATAATCAAATAAATCAGGATGTCAGACAGCAAAAATAATCTTGACTGACTCCATTTGAGGACAGAATACAAGGATTTCTTACAGATTTTATTTTTATTAGAAGTTGACAATTTGATGAGGTTTTACACTATAAATATTACTAACTAGATATATAATGCCAGGTTTTCCAAGTATATGGCCTTGAAAATCTCTACCTTTAGCTTCTCAGAATTTTTAAGGATTTTCTTGGTGAAATGGAAATATAAATACTATTGTGATACACCCAAATAAATGATATTGCTTTTTTAAATAAACTTTCTCTATACAAATCTGAAATTTCTGATATCCAAACAAATATAGGAAAGCACAATATTTGAAAAATTGGGCAATTTTTACAACTACAGTTTGATATTAAAATAGAAAATTATTCACAAGTACTTCTAGCATCCTTAGCAATTTTTTAGAGAGTTTCAAAAATTTATCTATGTAACTGAATGAAAACTCTGAGGTGAAAGGACTCCATATCTATATAGATTAAAGTTTTAACCTGAATTCACTTTGGACACTCCTCACAGAAGAATGTCAAATCTATTCAGAGAATCACAGGGAAACCATTAATCATGGACCTTTCTGTATGCACAGTTATCCAGAGACTTTCTCATTACCAGGGTCAAATTATATTGCCTACAACAGCCCTGGAGGCCTTTTCTATTCTTTCTGAATTCCACCTCCATTGACTGCCATGAAAAGCAGACTCAACATTTTTTCTGTAGAAAGGGTTTTATTCTCAGCCTTAAGGTCAATGTCTTTGGATATGTAAATGATATTTGGTTCTGTGAATACATACTGCAACATTCTTTTTTTAGACAAATAATAAGATGGTGGTGGCAAGATAGCTAGCTATATGTATATTCTAGGTTAGAGTTTCTAAATCTGGTCTGATGTGGTAATAATGTGTTCTACTTATATTTATATTATTATCACATTTTTAACGTATATAGTGTGGGATGTGTGGAGATATGTCCATAGGATATTGTGAATGTTGATGAAGAGGTCTGTGAACTAGTATCCTTGTCAGTCCCCTGCTGCTACCAGGAAGAATGTTGTTGCTATTTTGTTTGCATGTTTTGAGCAAAGATAAAATAAGACATAATTCTAATATATTGTTTAAATCAACTACAATAAAGATATTAGATCATCTTTGACAGTATCTCTTGGGAAGAGTCTCTTAATATTTGAAATATCTCTAGTAGCTTTGCAACCTTTGTTGTTTGAAATAGTGCTATCAAATACACCAGGAGGTCTGTCATCAAGATGACTCCCATAGTGGCTGGTCAAAGAAGAAAAACCAACTATTTATTTAAAGGAGGAGCAACTTAAACCTAGAGATATCAGGCCTCTTAGTGTGGGAAAGATGGAATTCCTTGTGAACCAAATGTGCTAGATTCTATCAGTCCTGCCTGAGGAATGGGGTTCATAGTAAACTATCTGCTAGGTTTTCTGTACCCAGATAAGAGGTTTCTCCTCTGGTGCAGTAAGCCAGAACAAGCCAAATTTAAAAGACCAGGATAATTTGGACAAAGCACTCCTAGGGAAGTCATATATCCCCCTCGAGATGAGGCAAGGGAAGAGAGCCATTCTAAAGGAGGAGGCTTTAGTACCCTGTAGGCACAGGGAGAGAGATGGTGGACCTCCACAAACTGGATTTGTGCCAAATTATAAAGATTTGGGTGAGAATTGGATAGTTGGCAGCAACCCTCAGGGGAGGAGCCACTGCTTGACGGTTTTTCTGAGAGTGTGGTATATGGGAAAGGAGAAATGGCCAGATCAAGAAAGACTCAGCTGGAGAACCTTTATATGCTAAAATACTGCTCAGCTACCAGAGAATCAACTTCTGCTTTTTGAAAAGTAAAAGAATTCAAAATATACTTTACAAAGGTCTTCAAAGAGAAGGCACAATTCTATAGGAATAGATTAGATAACCCCCCCAAAGCCCTCACAATATATACATATAACATACACAAACCCACTTGTATACCTATAGTGCTAAGTGGATTCCTTGGGTTTAAAACAAAATGAGAAAAAATAAAATTAAATAAAATTGGCAAGTAATAAAGGTGGCAGGAATCAGGAGGCCTGAGTGATATGGGTGATTTGATCAAAGTACATTGTATGTGTACATAAAATATGTCATCAATAAAGAAGACAAGACTGTCCTCTTGTCTGTATTGCACATTTATAAAGGAGAAACCACAAATATGGAAGTGCTCATCTAAAAGACAGAAATGCCAAAAGACACATAATTGTATAAAGAATAAATGTTATAACAAAAGCAAAGACAAAAATAAATCATTTAGTTTTCTAAAAAAACCAAGAACGTATCTAACCATACTCTATCAGTACTTTTTAAACTATAAAAAGAATAAAAAACCTTGGTGTTTTATAGCTGTGAAAGGTTATAAATTGAAATGGAGTATTTAGTCTTAGGAAAATTATTATTTTAGGTACTATAGGAAATCCCAAAGGCTAAGCAGTTTTATGATCTGTGGTGTGCAAAGTATGGACCCAAGAAAAGTAGGCAATCTGAAAAATAGGGAAGCTAATAATTACAATATGGGTCCAACAGCTAAAGAAGATAGAATAAAAATAGAATAAGATTTCCTACTGAGACTGACAGGAAGGAAACAGAACAGATGACTGAATTCAGGAAGGATCTCCTGGTGCCCAGGCATATTAGTTGATACCTCACTGTATCAACCAGTTCATTGGCCAGTGTCAGCTGGGCACACACACACACACACACACACACACACACACACACACACACACACACACACACAGAAAGGATATTTAACCTGGAAACCATGTACCAGTCAAGTCCACATATCAAATTGACTATCACAGAAGGTCACCTATTCTAGTTTTATTTTTGAAAAGCCTTTGCTGTTATTTAATATAACATATTGCTGATTTTCTTATTACTTGAGTAAGAGCTATAATACATTGCTAAAAATATGTGTTTGTTATAATGGAATCTGATAGTAAGATTTGTAATTTAGTTTATTGGGCATGATATAATCTTTGAGGCCACTTATTCGTGATTTTATCTTTTCAACTCCAAACTGGATTAGCACATTTAACCACCAATGATAACAAATTTCCCACTTGAGCATGTACTACTGATGTTTTGCTAAATGAGACCAATGTCTAAATTGCTTCCTAAACATTATTTAAGAGATAGAACATGAAGAAGAGAATTATAAATGAATGATATAGGGTAGCCACTGCAATTGCGAAGATATAGCACCTGCTGCATGGCCATCTTCACAAGACCTGTGTACAGAAAAGAACAATGGTGCAGGCTGATGATTAACTGGGATGAAGAGAGTCAGCAAGAGTAAATGAAGGGCAAGAGATAATAATAGTGGGGGTAATTGAAAACAGATACAAGATGGTCATTAAATTATGATAAAATTAAAAAATAATGTCCCCCTTTGTCTTTTTTAAGTACTAAAAACAACAACAAAAATACCCTTAGTGCAATAGTTCTCAATCTTCCTAATGTTGTGATCCTTTAACACAGTTCCTCACATTGTGGTACACCTTCCGTCCCCAATCAAAAAATAATTTCTGTTTTATTTCCTTACTATTGATTTTACTACTGTTATAAATTATAATGTAAATATCTATGTTTTCTGATGGTATTGGTGATGTCTGTGGAAGGGACATTCTACCCCCAAAGGGATTGTGACCCACAAGCTGAGAACTACTGCTTTATTGTTTTAGAATGTTTCTTTCTGTGAAGAGACACCACAACCATGGCAAGTCTTATAAAGAAAAATATTTGATTAGAACTGTCTGGCTTACAGTTCAGAGGTTTAGGATTATCATTGTGGCAAGAAGCATGGTTGTGGGCAGGCAGATGTAATGCTGGAGAAGGAGCTAAATGTTCTACATAAGGATTGTCAGGCAGCAGGAACAGGCAGTGAGTCACTAAGCCAGGCTTACATTTCTGAAAACTTCAAAGCCTGTTCCCAAGTACCATACTTCCTGCAAGATCATACCTACTCAAACAAAGGTACACCTATTCTAACAAGGTCATCCCTTCTGATAGTGTCATTGCCTAGTAATAAAGCATTCAAATCTGTGAGTCTATAGGGGCCATTCTATTTCAACACTTAGTATTGTAATAATTAGACATACAAATTCAAAATTGAATTTTAGGTTTAGACAAATTGTTATGGCTTTCAGTGTCCTGATCAGTAGCAATTTGAACACTATATTGAGATTCCATATACTAAAAATGCTTAGATTCAGTATATTTTATAGTATTATAATGTGTGATATTTATCACTTCAAATTGTTAATAGAAATTATTTCTTTATAGCCATATAGTCAATAACTTCCCATATATTTCATTTAAACAGCAAAATTTATGTGGTTTTATTTTCCTGATAATAATAAGATGATATTCATGAATTATAAACCAAATTATGTTCATTATAATTTTAGTAAATATATGGACAAACAATAGTAATATAAAAACTACAATGAATGTTTGAGTAAAGTATGATGAAATTTTATCTCCTTAAATGAATGCATGCATCAAACAATAAAAGCTAATCTCTTTCCTTGTTTTAATTTCAGGCATACAATATTTAATAATTGTGAGTATTTTTTTGTCTATTACCATTGTTTTCATATAAAGTTTAAAACAATGAAGCAACCTGCCTGTGTTCATGTTATGTGACATGTGAGTATATCATTGAGAATCTCATTTTCTTGCTGGTAAAACTAATTCATTTAGTCAATGAATTTATACTGCATTTGGTTAAATAGGACGAGTTAAGACCAAACAATCTATTGAAAAGATATTACAATGTTTTGTAAATTTTTCTCTAATAGGTTAATGAAGAAGAAACACTCTAAAAGAGAGTAACTAGGAGGGGTGGGAGGTCGAAGAGAGTTTGAACAAGGGGATACATGGATAAAATAAATGAGACTTTATTCAAAAGTAATTTTTTATTTACTAATTTACTTATTTATTTTCTTTTTATTTTTGAATAAAGTCTCATTTTTAGTTGAATTAATATAAGAGACTTAGAAGTAAAACTAAAATATATTCAAAATTAAAAAGTATAAAGATACAACAAATCATCACTAAAATATATACTAGTACTTAAATTTAAATTTAGACATATAGAAAAAGAAAGTACTATTTAAATTAGTTTATTTTAGTTTCAATATTAGTGTCTAAACAAGGTGATCTAAAATTTCCAAACATAAACTTGTTTAGAAAAATAAAAATTTCTATAAAAAACTTATTTTATAATTTTGTATTATTTATTTATTTAAAGGGGTTCTATTTTAACTTTACATACCAACCAGAGTTCCCTTATTCTCCCCTCCTCCTATTAGCCCCCAGCTTCTCCCCACACTACCCCTCATCCGATTCTCAGAGAGGGTAAGGATTCCCACAGGGAATCAATATAGTCTACATATCAAGATGAGGCAGGACTAAACCCATCCACCATATGAAGGCTGAGCAAGATATCCCTCTATAGAGAATGGACTCTAGAAAGCCAGTTCATGTACTAAAGGTAAATCCTGATCTCACTGTCAGTGGCCCCGCAATCTGCCCAAGCTACACATTTTCGTCTACATTCAGGGTGCCTAGTTCAGTCCCATGCAGATTTCCAACTGCCATTCCAGAGATAATGAGTTTCCAGTTCCTCACCTCTCTCTGTGGGTTTCCCCATCGTGATCTTGATCCCTTTGCTTATATAATCCTTCCTCGCTCTTTGACTGGACTGGGAGGTTGGGCCAGAATTCTTTGCCTTTTTAAAGTTTCTGTCACTTAAATTTTTTTTCTCATTTATTTATTGTATTTAATTATTGGAAGTGGATGTCACAGTATCGAATTCAGTGGAATTTTTGGAGACCAAATGCAGATGGATACTGGTTCCAAATAGTATCATTGTAAGGAAAGCTGACATTCATGCTAAAAATTCCTCACTTTCAATGACATAAGAATGCTTTTGCTTAAGGTCCACTGAGTGAGGACATTTCCTTCTTAACCTTCTGAGTGTGTGAGATCTCACCCAGGAGATTATTCTCCAAATCCATCCAGTTGCCTGCAAATTTTAGGATATCATTTTTTCTTACCACTGAGCAATACTCCATTGTGTAGATGGATCACAGTTTAATCCATTCCTAAGTTGAGGGGCATCTAGGTTGTTTCCATGTTCTTGCTGTGACAAATAACGCTGCTATGAACATAGTTGAGCTAATGCTTTTAGGGTACAAATGTGCATCTTTAGGGTATATGCCCAATAATGGTATTGCTGGATCCTTGGAGAGATTTTATTATGAATATGCTTTGTGGTATGATGCTTTTTTTAATCAGTATCTTTCTCTGTGTGTCACTTGTGCTATTTGATGACATTTTTACAGTTTAAGATCCATGCTTAAACAGACCCTCCTTTCACATCGACTTGATTCCTGCCACTCAACTGGCAACTGACAGAACCTGTATCATTTTATTTGCAATAAGCATTATCTAGTGCAAATTTACTTATTTTGATTGTTTAAATTTCCACTGAAAGAGATTAGATGATGTTCAAATTTAAATGTTAAATATACACAAATTGCTTTGTTATAATAAAACTAAATATGTAGACAAAAAATAATAAAATACAATTGTCCTAATTTCATTTTGTATCCATTCAATAGAAAAACATCACCAATAATCTTAAATCACTGTAAGTGGGTAAAAAGCAAACCCTGCTTGTGAACAAGCAAACTGGGTAAACTAGGCTTGAACATATAAGCTCTATAACAGATAGAAGACTAGGACAAAAATTGGCTGAACGTTAGTCTTCTTTGGATGTGCTAATCATGTCTTGTTAGATTTATGCTCCTAAATCTTCTTCCAATTCCCTGAGTATGCATGCAAGAGGAGCACCCACATGTAGGATAGCCAGAAAAATCCTGACTATGTCCATTGTCAGCTATCAGCCATGCTGAAGTTCAGTAGTGTCCAGAAAATAGACAACTTTACTGAGATTCATGGATATCAAAACAAACCTTTTATTTAATATCATTTACCATTATTTGGATTAAGGAAGCCTTTCAGATATTCTCCCCTCAAACCAAAGCATAAAATAGAAATTCAATTTTGAGATTTATATTTTCTCGATAGTATACTGAGAAACAGCCATTTCATAATCACTCCATGCCATCTCAGCACTCTGACAATAGAAGAGTAAAGTTTATTTCTTTAAGCCACCCTACAATGTGAACAGTTCCAAGAGATTACCTAACAAAGGGCAGAACCTACCATACCTGATGATCCACTAATTTTTTTAAGCTCATAATTTCCATGTCTTATTTAAATTTCTTTAAGTTAAATTTTAATTTGTTGGATGGGTAGATAGATATTGATAAGTTCATGTGTAAATAGCCAAAGGTAGAGAACTGGCAATACTTATGCTCCTCATTTATTTACAAAACACTATTTAAACTCACCATTATGGTTTTCTTTCTCAGGGAGGCTTTTGCTACATATCCAGGTCGTATAGCAAACTTCAATTCTTCTAGCTTCGGCTTTAAAATCTTTCATTCCTGGGGTAAGCCACCACATCTAACTGGTTTATTGTTGTTATTATTATTAATGTCTTCAGTATATACTTTTCTGGAAAGGCTATAGAAAATATTCTAAAACTTAAGTACAAAAAATAGTTTAAAAATTACTTTTAATGGCAGAACATGGTTCAAGCTCAACTACATAGTTTCTTAGGAAATGTGTTTGCTTAACTCATTTATTGTGAGTAAAGGTCCTAGCTTTAATAAAGTTATTTACTGTAGAATAATTTTTGTTTAAAATATGCACACAAATTTTGCTTAGTTGAAAAGATAAGTGCATTACAGATTACTTCTCAGTAGGACAGGACACAATTTTAAAAGTAATCCTAAAGTATTAATTCATCATCATTCATTTTTAAATAAATGCCTAACCTCTCAAATGAAATTAGACTTAGCCTTAGCATCTTGCAGATTCTCTGTATTAACTAGTGAGCTGAATAAAGTGACTGTTCAGTGAGTGACATTTTACGTTTGAAAAAAATCATACTTTTATCTGCAGAAAATTATTTAGTAGCAGTTTTGAAATTTCAAAAAAATACTCAGAGGAACAGGTTAAAAACACCCAATGAAAGCTTGTTGTTTGCTTAATGAGGCTGAACTTCTGAAATACTTTAGTAATCAAATAAGCCACTCTTATATAATACTTATAAATGTGGAATTATAAATTTGTGGTAGACTACTTGGAGTATTTATGTAAAAATATTTATAATATTGTTATACTTTATATGTTCTAAATTTGAGAATAATTTCGTCAGTTTGCAAATTATTTAAAGGATAAATACTGGCTGGCATTTTATCAAGCTACTTAAGGTATAATCATTGGTTGTTAAAATAATATCAATGTAAAATGTGATAATAAAATTGATTACTAAGCAGGATTGAAGTTTACCCACATTTACAAGACATTACAAAAAACATATATTTTACAAGATACATCTCTGAGTAATTCTCAGGTATGTGTTAATTTTTCAGATGTTCATCACTGAGAAAATAATATGAATAGATACAGAAATGTTGCATGTACTCATGGACTTCAGCCTTACTTACAATTGAAAATATGTCTTATAGTTGATAACTACCTATGTTTCTTGTGAAATACAAGTTGGTCACATTGTTGCATTATTATTACTATCAGTCTTTCTGATGAGTGCAAGAACAGGCAGATATTTTTTCATAGTAAAATTGAGATCATTTGAGAGGAGGCAGAAGGGATTAGAAATTCAAAGTTAGGATCAGTTGATAGCAGTTCTGGGGCCAGCCAGGGTTACCTGAGACACTGCCTTAACACAAAGGAGGAAAATCCAATTCAAACACTAAAACATCAAAATAAATTTCTCTAACCAAAGATACCTTGTGGATCAGAAGTTAGAGAATAAACATGGAGGAGCACACATCAGAAAATTCACACGCTAACAGAAACTATACACCAAGCACAGGCAATAAAACAGACTTTGAAACTTTGAGGAAAAAACAACAGCATGAAAGATTTCTAGAATAAAAGGTAAAGTAAAATGATTTCTGACATAGCTCAGTTAACCTGACATGAACTAAAGGTATTTGAAAAACTTCTGTCAGATGAGGGTAGGGGAAACACTACAATGAAAAATGATGGCCTTGCTGGGGAGGAGATAAGGAGATGTGGAGAAGAGAGAGTGACTGGAAGGAGAGGGAGGGGGAAGGGAGCTTGAACAAGGATATACACGGATAAAAAGTATGATTTTTAAGTAAGCTTCTAGAATATAGCATGAAAACACAAAAGCCCAAAATTTCAAGTTCCAAATAATTTAGAAGATAGAATGTATATCTTGAGAATCAAGGATAGAGGCATGATGTTATACAACTGTAATTTAAGAGACAGCAATGCTTGGTGATGTTAGTGCATGCCTTTAAAACCAGCACTCAGGTGGTGAAGCAGGCAGGCCTCTTTTATTTTCAGGCCTGCCTGTTCTACAGAGTGAGTTCCAAGCCAGTCAGGGATACACAGAGAAACCACACCTCAAAACAAACTAACTGAAAATGAAATAGGATATAAGGTTGTCTGAAAGAAAATGCCCCCTCCCCCAGGGAGTGGCATTATTAGGAAGTTTGTCTTTGCTGGAGTAGGTGTGGCCTTGTTGGAGGAAGTATGTCATTGTAAGGGTGGATTTTAAGGTCTCCTAGACTCAAGCCATGGTTAATGTGGCACATAGTTCACTTTCTGTTGTTGGCAGGTAAAAATGCAAAACTCTCAGCTCTTTCTCCAGCAACGTTTGCCTGAATGCTGCCATGTTTTCTGCCATGACAACAAGTGAATAAACCTCTGAACTCTAAGCTAGTTCCAATAAATATTTTTCTTTCTAAGAGTTGTTAAACATGTTGTCTGTTCACACCAATAGAAACCCTAACTAAGAAAGAAAGGAGGTCAGTTTAGTTTAGTTTATATAGTGTATGTCAGCAATGATAGCATCTGAGATTGTGCCTTAAACAAACAACCACATACACACACATAAATAAACAAACAAACAAACAAACAGATAAATAGACAGATAAATAAATAAGAAAATAGTAAGGCTTTTAAAAAATAAGAAAAGTGATGGAGAAGAGATAAGATGAAAGTGGGAAATCTCTTAAAGAACTGTTTAAAAACCAAACCGACAGCTCTGGCAACCATCATCATGGCCGAAGGAACCAGCTTCACAGGGGCAGCATGAGTTCACTACTAAAAAATAAACGCCTTAATATTATTAAACACATCATAGCAGGTTGTATAGCAAACTTCATAATAAAGTTAGATGTTTCAGTATCAAAAAACAATAAAATAATAAAAATTATGAATTTATAAATTTTATTCTGAATACATTTTTTTCCTGTTATTTCAACCCCAGTCAAGATAAATGGTGCTAATATCTAAGAGTATGAAACAATAGATAGTATTTTATGTGTATATGATACATAAGTGAAATATAAATAAGTAAACTGAAATTGGCTCATATAATTAAATGTGCTAAACCAATGTGAAAAATGGAAAAGCTAAATATTTTTAAAAGCATATTTAATGTGATGAAACACTGGGGAAGAACAGAATGGAACATGTCTTAATTACCTTAAAAAAAATCTCGAAAAATAAACCCATGTAGAAATCCTTAAATGTCTATTCTCTTTAGGGACTTAGATGGCAGTTCATTCTGCTGTTTGTGCAGCAAGGGAGCTAGTCAGAACTGGATCGTGCATACACAGGAGCATTTACTCCCAGAAAGGAACAGTCTCTCTGGAGTCTGGGGCATCTGCTCCAAATAACTGCTGACATAGGAGGTCACCTAGGAGAGAAAGCCTGGGGGACAGCAAGCTGCAAAGACAGGTCCCTCACATCAGCACGGCAGCTTTTGTACAAAGAAGCTTTGAAGCTTCAAAATTTTCTATCTGAAATAATGATGGCCTTTCTAAGGCTACATGGGAAATATGCTTGTGTTTTATTAAGGATTTTGCCTTAAAATCTTCTACATACATTGCTTATGATAATATAAGGTCTTAGCCTCAGCACTACTTTATGTCTCTCTTCAATTTAATACATAATATACAATATATAGAGAGTAATGTATTTGCTTTGAGAGTCTCTTTTAACTCTCCCATTTATCAAGTAGCATCTACAAATCTTAATGACAAAAAATTTAAATTCAATCTAAGTGTGTAAGTTACTTTTTCTAGTCATTTTGACAGGTGCAATTTAAGAAAGGAAAAAAGTAATAATAGTGGCTCAGTGTTTGAAAGGCCTTCAGTCAGTCTGGAACTGCTCATCTTATATTCTGAAGGAACAGGAAGCTGAGGTGGACAGGAAGTGGGGCTGGGACTGTCAAACCTCAAAGCCCTCTAAAGGTGGTCCAGTTCCTCAGTGAGGTACAGCCTCCCAAAGACTTCAACTTGTCTAAAACAATAGCATTAGCTGGTGGCCAACTATGTATGCAATTACAGAGCCTGAGGGAGGGCTTTTTCTTCCTACTTTTCTTTGGGTAAAAATGCCCAAATCATAAATGTTTTTGCTTTAATACATTTACTCCAAAAGAAACAAATCAGTGTGCTTCTCAAGATCCTAATTCTATTATTAGTAAGCGGATAAGTCACCAAAATAATTTTAAATTCTCAATGTGGGCACATTGTACATGCATATATGACCCATGAATGAGTGATTTGAGAAATGACATTAGTACAAAAATCCCATATGTCTATCATCTTTTGCTCATAGCATAGATTCTCAAAAGAAAAATTCATAATGCCTTTTGCTTTCATTCACATACTCCTTAAAATAATTTTATCATATAGTATAATACTTTTATTTTTCAAGATCTCACGTTACATAATCAATTTTTTTTGGAGAACAGTATTTAGATGGCAATTCAATTATATAACATACTCTTATTAACTAAACTAAATATTCTTTCTAGAAATAAAATAGCTTTCCTTTAATCATGATATAGTTGATGTGGAAAGTGTTTTATATTATTAATTTAAGAGGTTTGTTTTATTTAAAAATCTAAATGATTCAAGATTATTTTTCCTCTGACTTTTCACTATTGAACTGCAATTATTTTTGATTATCTTTGGATGACTTAGCTGATTTTCAGTGAGTATATGTGAATGTGGAAGAAAGATACTTCCTATTTTGAAATATTTTGAAATAAATTTGCAGTTGTAGCCATTGTTCCTTTTTAGTGAGTGTCTTGTTGTCTTCTTATAGTTCAAGACAAGTAATACTGTTAGAGCCTAAAGAAACACTGACACAGACACACCCACCTTTAATTTATTCTCTGAGAACTTGAAGTACATGTAGTGATAGGTGATATGCAGTTTTAATAAGTCCCAAAGGGTTTTGTAAAACTCTGTGTGCTGCTATTAAGCTTTGGTCTCTGAAATATGAGTTTCTGATCTGGCCCAGCCCTGAAGTCCCAAGGCCCTGACCTGTGCACTGCTGCTTAGGCACCCAAAAATGACCCAGACACTTATAGTAATTACATGTTGTTCGACCTATGTCTCAGGCATATTGCTAGCTAGCTCTTGTATCTTAACTCAACCCATTTCCATTAATCTGTCTTACCATATGGACCATGGATTACTTATTTTGTTAAATCTTGCTTCATGGGGGGCTGGATAACATCTCAGTGACTTTGTTCTCTTCCTATCTATGCTTCAATTTTCCACCTATGTCTAAGGTGCCTGCCATAGGCCAAGACAGTTTCTTTATTAATAAATGATATTCATAGCATATAAAAAGACATTCCCACATTACTCCCTCCTTTCTTTCTAATCAAAAAGGAAGGTTTCAATTTCAACATAACAAAATAACATATAACAAAACAGCTATCAAGCAAGAATTATAGCTATAATATCTAGCCTATTTGTATTTAGCAAAATTAAAAAAATATTCTATCATCTACTTTACCCTTGTGAGTCTAAAGTTTTATATCTATTGTACCTAGTAAAATGACTAAGAAAAACTATACTTATAAATATCTAATTTTCAACTACATCAAAGACCACAAAAGGATATAATATTACCAGAGTAAAAAGAAAGTACAAATGACTTCAAAACTCTAGAAATGAGAGAAATGGCATCTGGCTGCCTAGACAGTCACTCAAAGTTCCTTTGTAATGTTGAGGCATCCATCTTCAGCCTACAAGCCTAGAGTCTCTGGCAAACCTTTTAGTAAAGCAAGAAATTTGAAGGACTGTTCTGTCCATTGTGGCACAGTTTGTCACTTGCTTCTCCTTTGTCCTGAAGATTGGCTGGCAATTTCCTCTGTGAAGCAGGGTCCTGAAAGACCATCTTAGTTTGTTTTGCCAAAGTTCAGAAGTCACTTTTCTATGGGTCCTACATGTCCAGTTTATACAGCATACTGTCAAGCAGTCAATACAAGAACAGTTTCTTGTCTAGTGGCTAACCATTGCCACAAAGAAAGTAAATTCCATATGGAGATTTTTAATGGCCATCATTCTCTTGAAGTAGATTGATGTTGCCAAGAGCAGACCTGTCTCACTGTCCAGAAAAGTATAAGTTTTAAAATATTTTAAATGGCATATTCTATAGGTCTTTGAAATATCTGAAGATTAACTATCTAATTGAAACATATTTTTGTATACCTAAAATATCCTAGCATGACCAATTTTTATCATAGATGACTCTTAATCTGCATTTCTTTAGTGTACATTACAATTTTAAAGGAATTACATAAACATAATATCTTAAATAAGAGTAGAAATATACATACAGCATAAGAAAATTAATCTTAAATTTGTATCAATAAAACAAAATCTGTACCAATTTAAAATATTTTGATGTTAACACCTGATTTGGGATTAAAGTAAATTCAATGATCTTTTTAATCATTCTTATATCACATTCCTATTGTTTCCTTAGAAAGAGATCATCTATAACCATTAGCCATTTATAATGAAAATAAACATTTATAAACACCATTTTGGAAATTTGAGCATACCTTTCCATTTCTCCTTCCTGCTGATTGAGGGGTACTGACAATCTTAGGGGTTCTTGTGACTGGATCATCTTAGCTAGCTGCCTTGGAACTGATGTGGCCATTAATTTCCATCACGGACTTTTTTCTCAAAGGGGTCTTCCTTGATTGAACCATATTAGTCTGGGAGCAATACACATGTTCTCAACTTCTGTGGAAATATAAATAAAACCTCTTTACCAAAGCAACATATACTTAGACTCAAATTTCAAAGTCAAAATACCTTTAAAATATATCTGGTTTAAATTAACAGCTTTTGCAATCAAATGGCTTTCCACGGACAGCTCATTAACAGTTAAAAAAGTAAAAGAAAACACAATAATAATCATAATCAGACTCTGTATATTTTCCATCTTTATGTGGCTTATTATATTTTTATTACCCTATTTCTCATTTTTTAAGGATTTTCTCTACCCTTTTTCTCCCAGGTTCCATATTCTTTTTCATACATATTGTAATCCATTTAGAGGTTTTTCTTCATCTGAATCTGTTTATTGCATATCCTTAATCATTTTCCAACAAGAAGTGCTTTTAAAATGCTAGACTCTAAAGCACTGCTTTGAATTCTGACATTGCCTTGCTCAGATTTTCAACATGGTAAAGGTACCAGAGCCACACTTATCTTCCCAATTCTGGGAAGCAGTATTTAAATATCGTGGAGCTATTTATACCCCAAAGCTTGAGAAGCTTAGGGTCCACATTATCACTAAGAAGAGCACCACTGCCCACTGTTCATAAAGTCTATTATGTATTTGGCACCAGGGCCTCTTACAAGTAGCCAAAGCTGTGTCAGGAAGCTTCTTGTAAAGGAGCCACACATCTGCTTGTGGCCAACAAACAGATCAGTCCCAGAAAATACTGCTATCAGGAAACCATCTTTGAGTCTGTTCCCTTCTTGTTCAATATAATATTAAATACATCATATGCCACTTGTTGCTTATACTGAGTCTCCTGTGAGACTTCAGGGAACTAGTCCTGTTGCAGCTTAAGCTGTGCATAGCAAAACCTACCATTTTGTAATTCAAACCAGTGTATCATTCAGTCTCTGTACCACGGCCCATTGAGAGACATAATTTGGAAGCTCCTTTTGGCTCCCTTTCTGTGCTCTACAATGCTTTTAAGCTTTTTCAGGCTTTATGTAGATGTATGTTCCCACATTGGGACAAAATTTGTAATATCAAGTTTCTGGTTTGGACCTGCTGCGTAGGCCCCCCAAAATGACTCTGATGCATACATTAATTTTATGTTGCTTGGCTTATGGTTCAGGCATATTGCTTGCTAGCTCTTGCATCTTAATTCAACCCATTTCATTAATTTGCCTTGCTTTGTTACTCATGGCTTAACTATTTCTTTACATCTTGCTTCTCAGGTGGTTGGATCATGTCTCTGTGACTCTGCCCTCCTTCTCCTATCTATGCTTTGATTTCCTGCCTATTTCTAAGGTGCCTGCCATGGACTAAAATAGTGCCTTTAGTAACAAATGATAGTCACAGCACATAGAAAGACATCCCAGATCAAGTCTCCATGAATTGCTTTGTGATACTGCAGTTAGGACTTTGCAGGCTGTGTATATTTGTCAGATGGTTCTGAATTAGACCATGCCTGGTGGATTAGACAGTGTGATGGGAAAGACAGGAAAGTTAGGAGAACTGAGGAATCTGCCTGGTTATTTCTATGTGTTTCCTGTCCCTGCATGTTTCACAGAAGCAATAGCTTGTCACCAAAGTGGAAGTGGCTCTCAGTGTCAGAAGCAGCAACTGATTCCATTCACTTTGGTGATCTTTGTGGTTCCTACACCCCAAAGATTGCAGTCAGGATATGCTGCAGACTCACAAACCATTCCCAGTTCCAGTGGTTTCTCCTCCAATTACTTATGTTATTAACACAGCGAACAGAATTTATTCTGCAAAGACCTGAGTCCCAGTCCTTTGTCCCTGTCCTTAAACTTCTGGTTCCCTGAGTATGGAAGTGGCTGCAGTATGTTACTGTAAACTGTGAAATACCTCAGTGTAGTACTTTTGCATTTGGAGCATCACTAGATCATCTCACATCATGTCTATTAAAACACTTGGCATGGTTTGGATTTTGCTTTGAGAGAAATTTAGTTAATGTAACATGGCTAGTTTCACCAAAGAATGACATTCACAAATCAAGAGGTTAATCTTTCACAGGAACATGACTTAAGACAATTTTTTATTAACTTTATTTTAGTAATAAAACAGTGGTATTTTAGATATTCAAAGCATTTACATCACTTTTAATGCTTTGAAATAAATTTTTAAGTTTTATATCTGTTTTTAAGAAGAAATCTTTGAATGTATGTTCTCTTTCTTCAAAACTTAAGGTTGTACCAAAAATCTTAGACAAAATAGATGCTAGTCAGCTGGATGAAATCATCAACTCCTCAGTGGTAGTCATGACAATGGTGTGTGTATGTTCTAAACCATTACAACAAAATTCTCAGTATGTGCATTTAACCATCTATATTAAGATTTCAATCAGAAGCACATTGACTAAAACATTTGTTAGAAGAAATTGAAAAAAAAATCTGAAAATTCCTGTGGAGACACAATAGACTAAGATACTGTAAAAAAAATCATGATATAAATGTATTTTTCATTTTTTTCCATTTTTTCTTTTTATTATGAATAAAGGAGTCACATTTTGTTTCACTGTATATCCTTATTCAAGGTTCCTTCCCCCTCCCACCACATCAAGTCATTCCCCCTTCTCCACATCTCCCCCCCCCCACCCCAGCATGGGCAGAAGGTCCCAAGGTCCCAAGTTCCCAATATTGCTCAGTTCAGCCACCACTCCAGGCAAATCCAGTTTTCTTCCAACATCAAGACTGAGTCAGGTGTTCCTCTAAGAGGAGTGGGATCCAAGGTTTCAGTCCAAGGAGTTTCTGATTCCAAGCTGTTGTGCTTTGCAGCTTGAGCATGCTGTGCTTTTTTTCGTTTTTGTTTAGAATCCACTAATAAGTGAGTATATCCCCTGCTTATCTTTCTGGGTTTGTGATACCTCGCTCAGGAGGATATTCTCCAAATACATCCATTTGCTTGCAAATTTTAGGATATCATTTTTTCTTACTGCTGAGTAGTACTCCATTGTGTAGATGTACCCCGTTTGTTAATCCATTCTTCAGTTGAGGGGCATCTAGGTTGTTTCCAGGTTCTTGCTATTACAAATAATGCTGCTATGAACATAGTTGAGCTAATGCCTTTGGAGTGTGACTGTGCGTCTTTTGGGTATACACCCAACAGTGGTATTGCTGGGTCCTTAGGGAGATTGATTCTCAGTTTTCTGAAAAACTGTCAGACAGAATGGGAAAAGATTTTCACCAACTCTACAAGTGATAGAGGATTGATCTCTAAAATATATAAAGAACTCAAGAATCTAGAGTCCAAAACCTTGGATAACCCAATCAAAAACTGGGGTTCAGAACTAAAAAGGGAATTCTCAGTAGAAGAATTACAAATGGCTGAAAGGCACTTGAAAAAGTGCTCATCATCTTTAGCCATCAGAGAAATGCTAATCAAAACTACTTTGAGATACCACCTGACACCTGTCAGACTGGCTAAGATAAAAGACACAGATGACAGCCTATGCTGGAGAGGGTGCAGAACAAGGGGAGCAAAAACTCCTCCATTGATGGTGGGAGTGTAAGCTTGTTTAGCCCCTCTGGAATGCAGTATTTTTTAGTTTTTTTTTCTATTATGGAATGTTATCAATGAATGTACTATGCATTTTGTAAAACAGAAATAGAAGTTCTTATTTCTTCTGGTTACTAAATGTCAATTTTGAGGTTGCTAAGAAACCATAGCTTTGACTTAGTAAGGACTTCACAGAGAGGGTTCCAGATATCTGTAAAAAAACTCATGGTAAGAGATGTTGAAAATGGATGCTACTGCATTTTCTTTGCGATTCTTTCTAGAACTGTGAATATTCTTGTCACTCTTTACATAAACCCATTAGTTAGGGGTAAAATAAGGTAATTTTTATTACATTTTAAGATAGGAAATTACAATGTCAATAATTCTGATTGGCAACTCTTTGATTTCCTTTAAAGTTATTTATTTTAAATTATTACTTTTTATTATGAATAAAGTCTTATTTTTTTTAATCCATGCATCCCCTTGTTCAAAATCCCTTCCTCCTCCCGCCCCTCCCAGTCACTTTCTCTTCTCTCCACTGATTGGCAACTCTTTGATTGCTTGATCATAGTAAATGTTACCTGTCACACTTCTTAGATAAAATGAAACATATGTTCTTATCAATATTCACCCACTCATAAAATTAATTAAAAGTTTTCTTAAAGACATTAAATAAGATGTAGAAATTATCAGTTTAAGGGAAATTAGTGTATCATTAGGAATAGTAGATTCTATCTGTTGTGAGATTCTTGCTTGGGTCACTTCACATGGTCTAGTACCTGGATTTCTTTTTGATCCTTTTACATTAAAGACTCAGAGGACCTGGGAACACATAAGGAACAGAAATTTGTTTTCACTGTTTGCAATGCTTATCCACGAGGCCCCAGTGTTCGGCTCTCTGAGTGTCTCTTCACTGTGCTCTTCTTACACTGCAGAAGCCAAAGGCAACTAGCCAGTGCTTCATCCAAGGCCCTATCATGGGGTGTTAATCTCTCTAACAATGGCTTAAGTTCTGACTGCCCAATAATTAACCTACTCATTTTGGCCAAACTGATATATGCGCTTTCAAAACACATTGTCCTGTAACAGCTTTCTTGTGAGTAAATTTTTGCATATTTGTATTATGATGAAGAACATGTGAAAATAACTTGAAGCAGATATTTTAACCTGTTCATGGATTAGTGGCCCGCTGGGAGTAAAATCCCTGTGTAATAAGCCATGTATTCATGTTACATTACCCACTGTCTCCATAAGTAAAACAGAATTACAGAATTAAAAATGACCCGACTTATTGGCATTTCTGTCTTTTGCCTGTGTCAATCAGGAAAATGTGTATTTGTACATTGTGAGTCTGTGTGACAATTAATATTAGATTTGCCTATCAGGAGAAAAGAACCTTAAAATTTTTCTAACACAGCATCTTGTCAACACTCCCACTTCCCCTTGCCATCCACATACAGCATTACATGCACTACTTTCAAAGGCAACTGCTTTTTATCTTCACACAAGCACAGAGATTTCAAATAAGGAATATATAATCTGACTTCAAAGAACTCACAGCAAAACATTAGTGAATGGCAGACATATCCTCAAATAAAAAGCACAGGATATAATTTTAAGAACTTGAGGAGAAGAAAATCAATTCTATCCCAAATAGTTTTTATGTATCTTTAGCATTTTCTTTCTTGGCACTTTAGTATGTTTATGTGTACTTAACATTCATCAATAAAAATATGCTGAAATAATATTATAAGAAAAATTATACCTCTTTTACGTAGAAAATTATGCAAAAGAGAGCTCCTCATATTTCTAGAAAGGATCAAATTAACTTTTAAATAGATTGTTTTGGCATTTTTATAGGAAAAGAAACTGAACATTATATTATTTAGCCACATTGTTGCTGAGTGTGGTCTGTTGTAAGTTTCAGGATTTGTCTTGAACTCAAGACACCATAGACTTATCTCAGACAGATTAATACTGAATGCATGCACCAATAGATTAAAACAAGACTGGGACATGAATGCACCTATTGAAACTTCAAAGGCAATGTCAGAGCCTGTAGTGATGGCTATTTAGTTAAGAGCACTTGGGTCAAAATCTTGATAACTTTAGAAAAACCAACAACCTTTTCTTGCCTTTGTTGTTTCTCTCTGAATTTCTCTGTCTCTGTCTCTTTGTCTCTCTCTTTGCTTTCTCTCTCTCTCTCTCTCTCTCTCTCTCTCTCTCTCTCTCTCTCTCTCTCTCTTTCTCTCTCTTTCACCTATCCCCATGTCCCACATATGTGACACTTATACATAGCAATGTGTAAGAAGAAAGGCAATGCTAACATTCCAGAACAATTCCATATTGTCTAGCTACTACTGAAGTGACCATTGAACACTCCATGGTCACTCATATATATGTTAATTACTCCAATTAAAGATGTGCTTGTGTTATAAGGAGCTTGGTGAGTGGATGGCTCTAAAGACAGAGGTCATGTACACAGTTCTGCTACTAATGTATCAGCCTTAAATTTAACATCCTATGAGTAAATATTAAAGGTCACAGAGAAGAGAATTAGAATAAAATTCTGACTCTAGCCAGAATTCTCAGTACCTTTTAAACTCCATAATATAATAATGTCTCATAACCAAACAAACGTGAAAGTACATGATGACCGAATGACTAAGGTTTCCTAGTCACTGAATATGGAAAAGTTAGCTGGATTTAGCTGTTGAGGAATAAGCATATTCTGTGAGTTTTCTATTAAATGATAGCTTATATTTATGTGATTCTGTCTTAGAATTGAAATGTAAAAGGTTCTATCTAACATTTAGTGGCAATTTTTCCATCTAAGTTGTTGGAGCATTGGGAGAAGGGAGACCAAGCATCTGTAGAATCTTGGTGAGGCTTGGTGATTTAGGCTGCTTCACAATATTTGTGCTTATGTAGTCAATATTTCTGGGCTATGTATAACAGAAAATATATATTTATATATATTTATTAGTATCAATATGATACAAGCCCACTGTGCATTCATAGTGCTTATTCAAAAATATACATTTCTATTTTTCTACCACATAGTCATTGACTCACTGTGTTTATAGAAAATTACACTTTCTTTAAGTGTTTGGGCAGATCTTTGGATCAAGTTAATATGTTTTAAGCTTAACATAAACATATGTGTTCTAGTAATATAAAAAACATACCTATATATGCATAAATATATACATATTTTTCCTGTATAATATATACACATATGTACTATAGTTATACACTATAGATCTCCATCAAGTTATAAAATTGTAAGTACACTCAAAGGTAGATTATTAGCAGAGCCTTGTTTCAGGCAGTCGTATCCTAAGGGATGGATTTCCTGTGTTATTAAGCAGTAATGATGAATTCCTGCAAAGGCTTAACATTCCTTCCCTTAAGAAAGCTACGGCTGGTAGCAGGAGGGTGGGTGTCCTTGGGGAAGGGTAGACTTCATCCAGTAACTGGCAAAGGATCCACAACAAAGAAGTCTGCCTGGGAGGTGGCATTGGCATCTGGAAGCAAACTGAAAGTCTGTGTCTAGAATATTTTAAAATTGTGTCTGAAATACCTAGCAAAAGATCAACTGCTATAATAATAAGGGATAGCATAAGTGATTGGCTTCAGGAACTTGGTAAGCTGTGAGGCTTTCTTTGGATCCTGGTTGCTTAAGAAATTCATTTTCCTTCTGTCCCTCCAGATGAGAGAAACAAACCACTTTTGTGCTTGACTTTTCTTAGAAAATCATCTGAAGATATTTCATGAAAAATGGCTTGAAAATCAGAAATCAGAAAAATATATTCATGAAAGTAAGTTTAGAGTCTATATGGCATATATTTTATGTCTGAATAACTTTAGGTTAATTTGATTAGATAAACTACTAAATCAATGTAACTATTGATTTAGTACTACAATGAGAAATATAGTCTGGAGACATTAGTCTTTCTTATATTTAAATATAAGTGGTTGATGCTGCCAAATAGCATAAATTCAAAATCAGGAACAGGAATTATCATGCAAGCATAGATTTGTGTATCATTGGGAATCACTGAGTCCCTTAGATGTCAGGCTTTCTCCATTTTATAGAATGACAAAAAAAAAAAAAAATTCTGTTTTGGCTTCAGACCAACATGTGGGTTCATAGTTCAGAGGAATGACCACTATAAACTTTATATCATTGTTTTGTCATTTCAAATGCACTCTGATTATTTGTTCCTAAGAAATATTAACTATAAAATGTATGATTCTTGAGCCTTCCCACAATCTAAGTTCCTTACATTAGCATAGCTTTTGCCTAAGCAAATCAAAGAACTACAAACACTTTACATGCCATTAGTTAAATGTGAATTTTACCACACTAATGAATCCACAGAGCAGTGATTATAACATAAATATTAGTTTCTTCAGTTATTAGTAATCCTCAATTTGATATTATTTCCATGTATAGCATATAACTGACAGAAAAATTAATAATGTTTCAAGTCCCTTTAATTTGGTGATGCTCATGCATTGCTATTGAAACAAATCACAATTATAAATAAAGATGAATTTATCAATTTTAGAAAATGGGATGGGATATGGAAGACAGTTTTGTAGCTTGGTCTGTTTGAAGGACTCCTGACAGTGGGACCAGGAGATATCCCTGGCGCTTGAGCTGGTTTTTGGAGCCTATTACCTATGGAGGGACTCCTTGCACAGCCTTGATGCAATGGGGAGGGGTCTGGACGTGTCTCAACTGAATGTACCAGGCTTTACTAACTCTTCATGGGAGGCCTTATGTTTTAGAAGTGTGCTGTGTGAGTGGAGAGGCTGGAGGGATACAGGAGGAGGAATAAGAGAAGGATCTGTGGATGGTATGTAAAATGAATAAACAATTTTTAATATAAAAAGACAATTTGGTATTATAATAAAGACTATGGTACACTCTAGTATGAAATGATATAAGGACTGTAGCAGCACGAATTCGGCTTGTATTAAATGAGACTCAGAGCCAAATATCACGGGAGGCTGAAATATCAGAGAAAGGAAGCACCACAGTCAATTCTCACCCAGCAGTTCTGCAACTTCCTCAGCCTCGCTCCTGGTTGCTTCTGCCTGTCACTTCTGCCAGTTGCTTCTGCTTCTGCCAGGTTTCTACAAGCCCTTATATACCCTATTCACAAAGGACATTGATGTGAAACTAAGGAAAGTTCATCTTTCATGTACACTGTGGAGAAAACTTACTGTCAGTAGCTGCCCAAGTTTTTCTTCACCTGTCTTTGACATCAACTGTAGTCTTCACGGAAGTCTTTTCTTCATTCAGCTGCTTAATAGGGTGACTAAAATATACTTGTAGACCTTTTTGAGTGATTTTATCTTGTAGCTTTCTCTTTTCACTCTACACCTGGATATTGAGATTTCTTCCCCACCTCATTAGCATTCTGCAAAGAATTATGCAAAATTATGACCAAAGAAAAGAAGGAATAGGCCAGCAATATTTTCTGCAATATTTGATTAGATTGCTGAGATGTTGTTGTTGTATATCTACAGGAAAAAGATTAGGTTATAAAGAGGCTCAATGTCATATTTTTTTATATATGTGAGTGTGCTTGTGTGTATATGGTTTGTGGGGCACAACTGTACCATGGTGTATAAGTGAAAGAAAAAAAGACAATGGTGGGGGTGTTAACTCTTACCTTTCCAGGTATTTCTGAGTGTTTCTTTGCTGCTGTGTAAGCCAAGCCAAGCTATTCCCTGACATGTTCTCTATCTCACAGCCCTTCTATGGAAGCACTAAGACTTCAGATGTCTGTGTTGCTGTGTCGGGATTTCACATGGATTCTAGGAATCTGATTATCAAAATGGTAAGAGTGCTTTACCCACTAATTTGTGTCCCCAAAGCACAAAAATTTTTTGATCTTAGAAATGAAAAATAGTAGTGAGATTTTGTTTCCACATTGACCACATGTGAAGATTGATATTAATTATCAATTTGACAGAATCTTCCAAGAGACAAGATTCTGAGCATGTCTATGAGATGCCTAGATTAGTTAACTGACAGGAGATGACCCATGCTACCTCAGGCCAGTGACATTTGAAGCCAGAAGAAACATGCATTCCTTTATCACTTGGTCCTGACTACAGAGTTCCTGTGACAAGCCATATCCTCCTGCTCCTTATCCAGTAAGGAACTTCCCTGCCTTAAGAGACTCTGCTTCATAGAACTATCAGAATATAAACCTTTCCCATCTTAAGTTGTTACTGACAGGTAGGTACTTTGTCACAAAAAAACCCAAATAGCCCATACACCATATTGCAAAGAAAATGTCCACACTGTCCACACTCTTCATATTAAAGATTAAAGTTTTTTTGTTTGTTTGTTTGTTTTTTACTTATCTAATGGAAAAAAAAAACCTCAACAGTATACTTTCAATCCATACCCCTCTTTGGGTTCACTCTCAAAGTCTCAGTTTTCCTCAGTTTCACCTCCCTCACTCTACACACTGTAAGAAAACATGAATCCATTTTACAGAACACATGGGAATCTCCAATTGTGAAATCATTTTAGGTCTTGTGATGGCTCATTCTCATTGTCAAATTTAGATTAAGGAATGTCAAGGGCATACCTTTGTGGATACATGAAGGGTGTTTCCTCAGATTCTCTGAGGGAAAAAGGTGAATGCTGAAGAAGCTGAAGCTGGTTAAGTAACTCCATCTGTAGACTGGTGACAGTGTCTGAACAGAAAGTAATAAAGAAGCCTCAAGGAAAAGCAGGAGCCAAATTTCATCTTCTCTCACTTCAGCTTTTCTGATATAGGTTTGGTGACAATTACAAAATAAATAACCAATAAAGTTTGGGGAACAACATTGGATCAGTCATGTTAGGCAAATTTTAAGAGCATATTCTCTCTCTTCTCTCTCTCTCTGTACTGTGCACCACACCATAAAACACATTAGTATGTCTTAAGTTTATAAAGCAGCAATGGTAGATTAGTTCTAGATAATAAGATGGATGCTATCTATCGTTGTTAAGATTTTTATTGCTGTGAAGTCACCATGACCACAACAAGTAATTTAAACAATATTTAATTTGGGCTGGCTTATCCTTCAAAGGTTTAGTCATTTTTCATCAGGATGGGAAGCATGGTGGCACATAGGTAGATATTTTACTGCATAAGGCACTCAGAATTGTGTATCTGGACTGGCAGGTGGCTGGATAAGAGTGAACGACTAATATTGCCTTAAGCTTCTGAGACCTCAAAACCAGCCTCAGTGGTGTACTTCTTCCAGTATGGCAATAGCTCCTCTAACAAGACCAGGTATTCTAATTCTTCCAAATACTGTCACTTCTTATGAGCCTATAGGGAAGATCTTCATTCAAACTACCACACTAACTTAGTTGGATTTCTTTCACTATTTTAGCTTTACAAAGAATAATGTTTTCAGGGCTTGAGAAATGGCTCCACAGTTACAAGCACTGGCTGTTTTTGCACAGTATTGGGGTTTGGTTTCCAGCATGAACATGGTGACTCACAACTACCTCTAACTCCAATTCTAGGTATCAGATGCTCTCGTCTGTTATTTTCTTATACCAGGCATAAAAGTGTCACATAAACATACATCCAAGCAAAATACACATACATAGAAAATAAAAAATTAAAAAGAACATTATTTTGTACTTAAGAGAGAAAGAAAGACATAGGGAGAGGTAAGCCAAATGAGAACAGTAAGAATTGCTTAATAGTGTACTCGTCAAATCTGCTATGAATTGTCAAAGATGTGTATGATAAAGAAAGACAATAAGAACCATTTAAATTTCAGTAGTTTTCTTTGCAAGGCAAGAACTTTATGTCTGAAATTCTGTTTTCAGAGAAGCTGCCACTACTAGCTTTGATGTCTTTGATACTCCTTTTTAAGATTTATCTTCCTGGCCTCCTGTTCTATTCAAATCTCTTTTTCATGTGATATGCTTTATCTTTTTATGAAATCAATAGATGCCTGCAAATTCTTTTGATATTATAAATTCTTAATTCATCCTTTCATTGTGGAATATTTTCTTATGGCTTTACTATAATTAATAATTAAGTTTAAAAAGACCCCCTTTTGAGTCTCACATTAAAAATACACTACAGTTAAAAACATAATAAAATAAACATTAAAATGGAATGAAATATTTAAAACCTTAGCAAATGTATCAATAAACCAATGGGAAGAAACTTACTTCATCGTGGCTCCTGAGAAGAAAAACCTGTAATCACAATTGATGGGGCCTTATTTCAAAGAAAGCTTTTTTTTTGTTTAACCACCTCCCGGTCTTGTGCCTTTTACTTTCTTGATTATTATTGGTTTGTCTGTCATTTGGAAGGATGCATGAAAAAAATATAAAGGACTTTGAACCATCTGCATGGAGAGCTGGCTCCTCAAACAAAATAACATTAGTAAATGTACTTAACAATCTTTTAATAGCTGAATTGGATGACTCTCTGTCTGGCTTGATCTGACTAGATCTAATTTATATGATGTCTTCAGCATAATTAATTAGACAGTGTACTTTACTTAATGCTATTATTATTTGTTAAAGACAATGATAGCAAGAGTGATATTCAGAGTTTGAGTCTTCTTTGCCATTCATATCACCATCAGGTTTTATTTTTCCAAAATGTAAAATGAGAAAATAGATTCCCTGTAAGGCAATAGTCACAAAGTTTGAACTGATCTGTAACCTAATGCCTGATACTATCTCAAGATCATGAAAGGATTCATCTTAGAAGTCATTGAACAACAATAAAGAACAAAAATTCCTAGATAAGAAACAATGACATTTTGTGTTGTCTCTAAAAATAGTAGATGCCCTATTTTGTGATGGAAATCATAATTAAAGTCTCACTACACAGTTATAAGAAAGTCTGTATATAAGAATAACTGTCCAATAACATTTGTCTTACTTGGGAGGAAAAATAGTCCACAAACCTGTTTTAAATATCTAGAACCGGTTCCTGCATATGTTCACTTTGAAAAATTAGACATGTTTCTATTTCAGTTTCTGTAGTACGATCTTACATTTGTCACTTAGTCTCCATTTTTACTCACCAAGGGATTTGAGGTCATCAATATTTATTCTGTTATCCAGTAATTAGGAAATCCAGAAAGTTAACATTATATGCTATTTTATACCTAAATAAACTGGAATTCTTTGATGTGTTTATATTAATTCCATTAGTAATTGATTGATTAATAATCAATAATATTATTAGTTATTTGGTTAATAATTAGTTTTGACATGATTACACTGTTTCTTTGGTGAAGATGTATCAGCTGAAACAAGGCCAAATAAAACAGAAGACTTTCACTTACTGGCAACGTTAACAGGACACAGTGCAACATATAATCAGGGTCTCAAAAACATCAAACGAATGTGAGGAAGTGAGTGGCAAGCTGAGGCTGCATTTGACAGAAGCTTTACACATAAGAAGTGTATATGAGTCTCTGGTTATTCTCTGAGGTAAAGAAGTGATACTTGGCTCATAGCCTCCTGGAACACAGGCAGTGCAAAGGTTGTACATTCTTATTCTCCCACAGGTAGCAGATGCATTTTATAAAATGACTGCACCTCTACTTCACTATTATTTCACAGTTAGCCCTTTACTTAGAAAGATTTGTTTCCTGAAAGGCTACCTAGTCATAAAGCCTTTCTTTCCACCCAATTAAAGGGTCACAGATCAATTGAGCATCTGCTTCTTTGTAAAATTACTATCAGAAATGTATAGCCCTCAATAGCAGTTATATGAAACTTACTTATTTTTGTATTTATGCTTTCATTTATTATGAATAATGTCACATTTTCTATCAGTGTATAGCCTTGTTCAAGGTCCCTTACCCCTCCCACCCACTCATGTCACTCTCTCTTCTCCACATCTCCTCATCTCCTCCCCAGCAAGGGCAGGAGGTCCCAAGGTCCCAATATGGCTTAGTTCAGCATCAACTCCTGGCAGATCCAGTTTCCTCACCCCAACATCAAGACTGAGTCAGGTGTTCCTCTAGGGGGAGTGGGATCCAAGTTGTCACTCCAAGATGTTTCAGATCCCAAGCAGTTCAGTGGTTGTGGTTTACAGCTTGGGTATGGTTTGCTTTTTTTGTTGTTGTTGTTTTTGTTTGTTTGTTTTGTTTTTTTGGGTTTTTTTGTTTCTTTGTTTTTTTGTTTAGAGTCCACTAATGAGTGAATACATCCTCTGATTATCTTTCTGGGTTTGTGATACCTCGCTCAGGATGATATTCTCCAAATCCCTCCATTTACCTGCAAATTTTAGGATATCATTTTTTTTACTGCTGAGATAGTACTCCATTGTGTAGATGTACCACAGTTTGTTAATCTATTCTTCAGTTGCGGGGCATCTAGGTTGTTTTCAGGTTCTTGCTAGAAACTTACTTTTTAAACTAACAGTTGCACACTTTATTCCTCAAGGTTTTCTAGAGTCACAAAACTTACAGAATAAATCTCTCTCCATATATATGTATATGTATATATATATGCATGTGTATATGTGTGTGTATATATATACATATATATGTATATATATACATGTATATATATATATACATATGTGTGTGTGTGTGTGTGTGTGTGTGTGTGTGTGTGTGTGTGTGTGTGAGATGGTGGCACTCAAACATTGGCTAGCTGTAAGTGGAATGTCCAGGAATCTAGCAGCTTCTCAGTTCCACAAGGCTGGGTGTTTCAGCTGGTTTTAGAATAAGCTGGAATCCAGAAGAAGTAGACTCTGATGACAGTGAAAGAAGTGATGTGCTGGCAAGACAAGGACAAGAAGATAGAAAATGACCCCTTCCTTCTCCATTATCCTTAAGAAGGCTTCCAGGAGAAGGTGTGGCCAATATTAAAGGTGTGTTCTCCAGCCCCAAGATCCAGATCAAAGGCCTGTTGTCCTCTTGCATCAAGATCCAGATCACAAATGTGCCCTCCATTTCTTGATTTTAGTGCATTCTAGATGTAGTCAAGTTGACAACTAAGAATAATCATTGCACAGACCATCACTGGATTTTCAGGCTGAGTCACATAAAATAATTTCTTTTTCTTTTTTTGTAATTGAATATAGATTCTTCTCTCATACAATACATCCCTCCCAGTTTGCCCCAGCTCCATTTCTCTGAACTCTCTCCTATCTCCACTCTCCTCTTAACCCAAACCACTCTGTCTCCCTTCAGAGAATAATAAGCCTCCAAAAGACAAGAACCAGACACAACAAAACAGAATACAATAGGAAAAGGCAGTAGCCTGTACACCAGGAAGGACAAAACAACCAAACAGGAGGAAAAGAATCTCAGGAGAAAACAAACAAGTCAAAGTACACTTGGTCCTACAAAGTCACCAATCTAACAGCCACAGTCTACTCTCAGAGGACCTGGTGCAAACCCTTACAAGCCCTGTGCTTGCTGCTTCAGTCTATGTGAGCCCATATGCTCCCTGCTTAGCTGATTAGTTTAGTTCTGGTGTCTTTTATCCCTTGTGACTCTGAGCTCCAAGAGAAGGGACCTGATGGAGATCTCCAGTTTAGACTGCCTCTTCATAATGCCTGACAGTGAGTCTCTGCATCAGATCCCATCTGGTGCCTAGGGAAGCCTCTCTGACGACAATTTGACAAGGCACTCATCTACGAGTATAGCAGGAATATCATAATTAATCATTTCATTGATTCTTTTGAAATCATTTTTATTTAAAAGATTATTTTTTTAATATACCAACTACAATGCCCCTTTCCTCCCCTCCTCCCACTCAGCCCCCAGCCTTCTCCCTCCCCATCTATTGCTTAAAGAGGATAAGGCTCCCCATGGGAAGTCAACAAAGTCTGGGATATGAAGTTGAGGCCGAATCAAGCAAGCCTATTGCCACCCATATCAAGGTTGAGGAAATTATCTCTCTATAGGAAGTGGGTTCCGAAAAGCCAGGTTATGTACTAAGGATAAGTCTGGGTTCCACTGCCAGACACTCAAAACTACTCAAGGCACACAACTGGCATCTACATTCAGAAGGCTTAGTTTGGTCCCATTTGAGTTTCCCAGCTGTCAATCCAGAGTCAGTGAGCTCCCAGTAACTCAAGTCAGTTGTTTCTAGAGACTATAGAAACATGACTATCTTATAAGACAAAGCAATAAACAGATGACCAGATAGGAGAGGAAGTTTAGTTAAAGTGGAGACAGAATTGAGGAGCTGCAAAATGCATGTACAAATACCATGGATTACAGTAAAGCCATTAAAATGAGGAGACTTGAAAATACTTTCATCTCTCAGTTACACAGTCAAGCATGCCTTTTCTGATTCTTAGTTGCAGATTCCTGGTACCCAGAAATAAAAGATAATTGCCTTGTGTAGTTTATTATAAGAATTCTGAAGGCTTTTTTGCCATGTAAAACACATTCATTCTTAAACACATGCTGCCAATACTTACGCACATCCATGGATTATCGCGGTAAAAACCCGCCCTGAGATATGTTTATAAACAGGGTTTATTTGGAGAAAATAGCTTACAAAACAGAGCCGGTTTTAGGAGAAGATGACAGAATGAGGTTGCAGCGCGCCGGAGCCTTTCTAAGGAAGATTCTTCATCCCCACGCCGTACGTCCGAACTCCCGGGAAGCTGGAGCGAACTGCGCACTCGGTCGGGGAACTCTTGTGAGAGAATGACGACTTCCTGTCCTGGTCCCCTCCCTCGAAGGTCTACTTCCGGAATCCTTTTCAGTTAACCACGCCCAGCTCGTCTCCATTCCTATGACGTGATCGTTCACATATACAGTTCCTGATTTCCCGCTACAGTGGATAAAAATGAATTTTGCTTCCTTATAAAAGACCCTAATATTTTTCTTTAATTGATTTTCTCATTAACCACCAGATTTTAATAATCCCTCATAATAACCTATCAATCATTTTGTATTGCCTAAAAGTCTGTGGTAATTTTATTTTAACCATTCATGAATTATATTCTTAAAAGATCTAGCCTACTTCTAACAAAAATAATAAAATTTACATAAATTAAGAAAAGATAGGAGGTTCTGGTATATTTACTGCAAAAAGATCTGTTTTATGTGTTGAGGGAAAATATTTCATAGCTACTATGGATGAGAACTAAATTTATTCAGTGAGTTATAATTTAGATTAACTTATTGTTTACATTTGAAGCTTTCATTTTTTTTCAGCTGAAATGTTTAAAAATGAATTTTAAAACTCAACTGCTAACTTATTCATTTCCATTGATTTATAGCCATGCTTAGGGAACTGAGAAACTTGATTAAAATAACTTGTTGTATTTGTCATCCTGAACTATAAGTTTTGTAAGAATTTAATACTTTTTTGCTTTAATATAAACTAATCATTTTGCGAGTTGAGCAGAAAAAGCAGGTATGCCATATACACTTTATCAATTCCACTGGATCAGATTGTCAGCTTCATGAAGGGTGGTGCTTCCACGTGCCATCCCTTACAGGTTTCTTCTGCATGAGAAAGAGCTTCTTAGTCTTTATTTAAGCATCATAATTGTCCTTGCATTCTTTGGGTGACAAAAACTCCATCTGCAAAAACTCTATAAACTCCATCCAGCTCCTTTAAGCCTTTTGTTTGTTTGTTTGTTTTGTTTTCTGTTTTTTGCTTTTTTTTTTTTAATAGCCACCCTCACTCTATCACTCACTATATCTTCCCTTGTGGAATGTAATTTAGATATAGGTGTGGTAGTGCAGGGTTATAATCACAGCAACCTGGCAGCTCAGCCAGGACAATCATGAATCCAAGGTCATTCTGTGCTCTGTAGTCAGTTTGAAACTAGCCTAAGCTACACGAACAAAACCTGTCTCAAAAGAAGTGAACCAAACAAACAATGAATCCAAATCACACTATTAGCAACTATTCTTGTTATAACAATATACTCTACAGCCACCTATTTCTGATGAAGTCGTTTGGTCCCAACTCTAGTAAGTACTCTGCTACCTGTCCTTCATTCAGCAACAGTAATACTGTGAAGATAAAGGAGCTCAAAGTCAGCCTCACCCTCCCTCTGAGGAATTGTACATTCATTTATACTCACTGTACCTTTTTGCTATATTGGTACTGATTTTTTTATTTCTTTTTATTTATTTATTATAAATAAAGAAGTCACATTTTCAAGGTCCCTTCCCCCTCCCACCACATCAGGTCATTCTCTCTTCTCCACATCTCTCCTTTCCCCCCCCCACCACAGCATGGGCAGGGGGTCCCAAGGTCCCAAGGTCACAATATTGCTCAGTTCAGCCTCCACTCCTGGCAAATGCAGTTTTCTCCCCCCTAACACCAAGACTGAGTCAGGTGTTCCTCTAGGGGGAGTGGGATCCAAGGTTCCAGTCCAAGGTGTTTCAGATCCCAAGCTGTTCAGTGGTTGTGGTTTGTAGCTTGGGCATGCTTTGCTTTTTTTCTTTTTTGTTTAGAGTCCACTAATGAGTGAGTACATCCCCTGCTTATCTTTCTGGGCTTGTAATACCTTGTTCAGGAGAATATTCTCCAAATCCCTCCATTTTCCTGCAAATTTTAGGATATCAATTTTTCTTACTGCTGAGTAGTACTCCACTGTATAGATGTACCACAGTTTGTTAATCCATTCTTCAGTTGAGGGGCATCTAGGTTGTTCCTAGGTTCTTGCTATTGTGAATAATGCTGCTATGAACATAGTTGAGCTAATGCGTTTGGAGTGTGACTGTGCGTCTTTTGGGTATACACCCAGAAGTGGTATTGCTGAGTCCTTGGGAAGATTGATTCTCAGTTTTCTGAGAAACCCCCATACTGCATTCCAGAGTGGCTGAACAAGCTTACACTCCTTCCAACAATGGAGGAGTGTTCCCCTTGCTCAGCACCCTCTCCAGCATAGGCTGTCATCTATCTGTGTCTTTTATCTTAGCCAATCTGACAGGTGTCAGGTGGTATCTCAAAGTTGTTTTGATTTGCATTTCTCTGATGACTAAAGATGCTGAACACTTTTTCAAGTGCCTTTCAGCCATTTGTATTTGGTGCTGACTTTTACACTAGACTAGTTTTATATGAGACCTATTTTCCACAGCTGCAATACCTTTCTTTCTTTCTTTTTACAATTATTTTGACACTTTAGGATAAAATATCTCACTTTATCTTTTTAAACAGGTAGAGAATACTACTATATTTTTTTCCCTGTGAATAAACTGGTACTCTGAAAGCTAATTTCTCCATAGTAATTTTGCACAGTCTAGCTAAATCATAAGTAAAGACCCTTATTACGGTTTCAACCATGTTTACAAACAAAGGCATTCTGGAGAGACAGCTTTCTTGAGGATGTAGTACCTGAGAGATTTCTCTCATCAGTCCTCTGCCCATGCCCATAATGGCAGCACTAAGTAGACACATTGGATTTTAAGAAGAAGAAAGCATAAAATTTGGAGAAAACAAGGTAGTGAGTCAGGAGTTAAGGAGAAATTGATGGGTAAGGAATAGGACATGAAGAAATCCCATTCTGTACATGTGTGACATTCCCAGTTTAGAAAGAACTACTGTGCGAGTCCTTGTCTTTGGGGAAGACTAATAAGCAAGTATATAGAGTTCTGCATCCCCAAGTAGACTCAGAATAATGATACATTCAGGTCATTTTCAGGAGAGCTGTCTTAATTTGGGATCATTCTCTTTCAGTGTTTTCCACTGCATGTGGAAGTACCATCTGTCCCATACCATGTTATGTTGTTGAGACTGAAGGCTGGAGCACCAGTGCAAGCTGTTACTTTGGCTGCTGACTTTGTAATTTCTGATGAACTATCTGTCATTGATCCAAAGACTATATAAATTATAAACATACATACTTACATATAAATATCATGAATATATTTATAAATGAATATTTAAATTTGCAGACATATCTTTGAACATACACACTTTCAAATGTATAAAGCATGTTTTTTTGTTTTGTGTTTTTTTTCCCAGTGATAGACTTTGTAACTCATATGGATGTTAAAAATCTGAATATTCCTATTTAACAGTTTTGATGTACCCTATCTCAATTATATGTTTCTAATTGTGATACTGGTATTATACTGTTTGAAGAAAAACATTAATATGTAATATAGATACCAAATAAACATTTTATTATAATGCTTTTGTAACTAACATCATGTTTTTTAAACTTTATTTTCATTTTGTGTGTATGAATGTTGTGCCTGTCTATCCATGCTCATGCCACATTCTTGCAGAAGTCAGAAGAGAGCACTAGACACATGGGAAATAAGCCACAGGTAATTCTGAGTTGTTTTCTGGGTACTGGGTACAAGGTTAACCCCCAAATCAGCAGGTTATCTTGACGGCTGAGTCATCTCTCCCAGCTTCATATTTTGGGTTTGAGATACAATATGGTTATGGAACAGGCTATTCTAGTTCTTAAACAATAGGCCTTGAAGATTCAAAGGTTAGAGAAATCTCCAGTCTAGAATCACAAAAAGTTTAAGAAACAAAGAGAAGGTTTCTGAAGTAGCAAATATTCACTAGGAGGAATTCTATGTGAACTGTACATAGTCCCAAAGATCATCAGAAACCCTTTAATGAGATATACCTAAATTTAATAGATTTTCTCATTAAGAGTAAATTCCCTTTGGCCAAGTCTTACTGGTATTAAAATTGGGTAGGTAAAAAGGATAATGAGGCATTCTAGTTTTGTTTTCATTGATCTGATAAAACACTGATTAAAAGCTTGGGGAACAAAGGGTTTATTTGGTTTATATTTCTAGACAACAGTTAATAATTGCTGAGTGTCAAGTCTAGCAGAGCATTAGTTAGAAATCATAAAGATTGATGCTTGCTGGCTTACTCAGGGGGTTTCAAGCTTAGCTAGCTTTCTTATTTAACCAAGGATCACATGTCTTAGAGTAGTCCCACCTAAACTGGACTGGACACTTCTCCATCAATTAACAAACAATTCAATCACCCACTGACAGGACTATGTGTTAGTCTTAACAATCTCACCAAAACACAATCTATAAATTCAATACAATCTCCATAAAAATCACAGCACAATTCTTCACAGACATAGAAAAAACAATACTTAACTTCATATGAAAAAAACAACAAAACACGAAAGCTATTGTAAATGTTTGTGGCTCAGACTTTCGGACCTACTCCAAAGATCTGGAAACACTCTCAGCTGCTTAGGCCAAAATAATCATACAGATGCTTGTATTAGTTTTACACTGTTCAACCTAAGACCCAAGCATATAGCTTGCTAAATTTTTTCTCTTAAATTAAACTATGATTCTTTTATTGTTTAGCCATGTGACTTGGTACCTTTCCTCAGAGCAGCATAGTTGTCCTCTGCATCTGCTGGCTTCTTCACTGGTCTTTCTGGCATCTGTGACATCTCTCTGGTGTCTCTACTGTTCTTTCTGTTCCTAGAGTTTTCTTAGTCTGATAGCCCCACCCACACTTTCTGTCTGCCTTCTGCCAATCACCATTTTATTAAACTAGTATGTAGGACAATTGTTTACAATGCAATAACATAATCCCACTACAGATAGCTAAAACAATTCTATTTAATAAAATCTTCTTGAGGCATCACAAATACTGACTTCAAGCTCTACTACAGAGCTATAGTAATAAAAACAGCTTAGTATTGGCATAATACTTTTCAGACTCTGACATTAATCTGAACACCTTAATCACCTGATTTTGACAAAGAAGCCAGAACTGTACGATGAAAAAAAGAAAGCATGCTCAACAAATGGTGCTGGAATAACTGAATGTCAACTTATAGAATAATGCAAATATAACCATATTTATCTCCATGTACAAAACTCAAGTCCAATTTGATCAAAGACCTCAATGTAAATAGTTACACTGAACATGACAGAAAAAATGTAGGAAGTAGTCTTGAACCCAATGGCACAGGAGACCACTTCCTAAATATACCACCAGTAGCATAGACACTGAGAGCAACAATTAATAAATGGGACCTCCTGAAACTAAGAAGCTTCTATAATGTAAAGGATACCATCAATAATACGAAATGACAGCCTACAGAATGGGAAAAAATCTTCACTAACCTTACCTTTGACAGAAGGCTGATCTCAAAGAATAAAGAACTCAAGAAACTAGACATCGTTGGATACAAATCTAAACAGAGAATTCTTGACAAGATAATTTCAAATAGCTGAAAGACACTTAAAGAATTGCTTATCATCCTTAGTTGTCAGGGAAATGCAAATCAAAGTCACTCCTGAGATACTTGTTTGAAAGGCAAAGATCATAAACACTGATGGAAGTTTATTTTGGAGAGGATGTGGAGCAAGGGAAAAACTCCTCCACTGTTGGTGAGAGTGAAAACTTATACAGCCACTTGGGAAATCAGTATATGACTTTTCAGAATATTGGGAACAATCTATCTCAAGACCCAATGATACCACTCTTTGGCATGTACCCAAGGGATGCTCAATCATACCACAAGGACACTTGCTCAACTATGCTCATAGCAGTATTATTCATAATAGCCAGAGCCTAGAAACAACCTAGACGTCTCTCAACTAAAGAATGGATAAAAATCTCTAGTGCATATACAAAATAGAGTATTACTTAGCTGTAAAAAAAATGGTATCATGAAATTTGTAGGCAAATAAATGGAACTAAAAAATATTATCCTGAGTTAGGATGTCCAGATTACAAAAGACAAACATGTGTATGTATTCATTCATGTGAATGCTAGATATTAACTGAAGGCTAACCAGACTATAACCCACAGCTCCAGAGAAACTAGCTAACAAGTAGGACCCTAAGAGGGACACATGGATCTCCCTGGGAAGGGCACATTGGTGAAATCTCCTGAGTAAAATGAGAGTATGGGGGTGGGTAATGGAGGGGAAGTTTGGAGAATAAGAACATGAGGGAATGGGTTGGATGAGTTGGAGTAGGAACAGAGTGAAAAAACAATGAAAGAATTATCTTGATAGAGGGAAGTATTGTGTGGTCGGGGAGTAGCCTCTTGCTAGGGAAGTTCCCAGAAATCTACAAACATGACCCCAGCTTAGACTATTGGCAATTGTAGAGAGGTTGCCTAATCTAGACTACCTTTTTAATCAGATTGGTGAATACCCTAAGTACCATCATAGTGCCTTTATCCAGTAACTGACAGACGTAGACACAGAGATCCCTAGCCAAGCACCAGGGCAAGCTCTCAGAGTCTAGTCAAAGAGAGGAAAGAGGAATTATATGAACAAGGTAGGGGAGATCAAAAATCATGATAGGAAAATCTACAGAGACAGCTGAACCAAGCTAGTGGGAACTCACATACTTTAGATCCACAGTTGTGGGGCCTGCATGGAATTGGACCAGGCTCTATGCATGCAGGAGACACTTGTGTAGCTTAGTCTGTTCGACAGATGCCTAGAAGTGTAATTAGGATCTATACTTAGTGTATGAGCTTTTTGGAGCGTACTACCTGTGGTAGAACACCTTACACAGAATGAATGCATGGAGAGGGGCCTGGACCTGCCTCAACTGAGTGTACCAGGCTTTACTGAGTCCCCATGGAAGGCCTTACCCTTTCTGAGGAGGGGTATGGTTGGTGCTAGAGGGAAAGCTGGGGTGAGCAAAAGGAAGAATGATAGGGATATCTGTGTTTGAAATGTAAACTGAATTAATTTTTTCTTAATAAGATAACAATTATTGAAAAAAAAGAGACAAGCTCACATAAACTTCCGTTTGTGGAGGGGTAAGAATTAGAAAACCTCATTGCATTTTTAAAAATTACATTTTCTATAGCATGAATCTGAGCTGACATATTGTTATAACACTTCTGAAAGCATGGTCACAGAAAGGTCTATGTGTGATTGAAATAATTAAAATAACCACACATATATAACCAGAATTCAAAATATTCACAAGTTAATACCTCTGAATTTATATCATTCTGTTAGAGAATCTTATTAAATGCATAATTGTCATATGGATGTTAGTTCATGTCCAGAAGATACTACTTTACAAAAAAACATTCTACTCCCCTTCCATGATATTCCTTGAGACTTAATTGTAGGGTTATATGGTATATACACTAATTGAGGCTTGACATCCATATGGCCATCTATTTGCTGAAGCTCTTTGTATGTTTATGTACATGTATTCATAGTCACTTCAGAAGATGAAAATGCAGTGTCTGAGGCATCCAATTTAATAAAGACAAAGGTTTACTTGGATAACAATTCTGAAATCTCAATTCAAAACATCAACCAGGTCTTTCTAGAACCTGCTGAGTGTAGTTGACCATGGCACAGTGTGGCAAGAGGACATGACTCTGGAAGGGTCAAACACGTATTTAGGCTGGGAGTACTGAGTCTTTCAGCCCAGCTAACAGGAGAAATCCTCAGAGAACTAAGGGCCAACCATCAATGTCTACTCCCTCATGTTCTGTTTTCTACCTTGTGGCAGTGCTCTAGAGAGCAAAATTTAATCATAGTGGATTTCAGAGGTAATGGAGAGGCTAGCCAAGGAGAAAGAGAATGAAAGACACCATTTGAAGCCATTGGTTTCCCCTAAGCTTCATCTAGGTAACACATGTATATGCTAGATTCCTTAGGCATAAATATCCTGGTCAGTCACAACCTTTCTGACAAAGATAGCAGATGAGTCCCCACATAGTAACATCCTATGACAAAAAAAAGTCACAATTGATGGCCATTAATTCCCTTTACATATGTTTTGGCCCGTGGTTGATAACACCTTTTGATGCTGATATCCAGTGCTTCCCTTCCTTACCCAGTGATGTCTGATGAAAAAAGAGAAAGTTGTGTTTCCCAACCAAAAGAGAAGAAAACAAGCTAAGAAAACCCATTTATAACTATATCATTACTGACATATATACTGATACCCCTAAGCCCTTTCTGAGATGCAATTCTTCATGACCTTGTCCTAGGTATTGATTCTATCATTATGATTGGCCATCATAAAAACAACCTGGGAAAAAAAAGAGTTTATTTCGCCTTATAGATTGTGTAGTAAATCTTCCAGGGAAGTTGGGGCAGGAACATAAGAACATGAATTGATGCAGAATCTATGGAACAATGCTGCTTTCCTCTTGTGTTGCTCTTCTTGATTACCTATAGCACCCAGAACTACCTGCCAAAGGACCTGGGCACTTCTTCATCTTTCCTTAATCTGTTCTTACATGTACCACAGACTTGCCACAGGAAAATCTGATAAGGTCATTTTCTCACTTAAGGTTCCCTCTTTTATAATTACTCTCACTTGTGTCAAGATGATATAAACTAGCCAGCACAGATCCACACTGCTAAGCTGCCTACTTCCTGATTTCTAACAGAGTTTGACCTTCTCTCCCACCTCCCCAGCAGAGTTCTTTGCAGCCTGACCTCAGTGACTCATTGAGTTCTAACTCAGAAATGATTTTTTTCTGTTTTCCCTTTTTACATTTCTGTTTACAGGTGCTAGACAATACATTGAACTTTGTTGGGCTGAGTCTCTAAGCACTCTGGTGCTCTCTGAACCTCCTCCAAGTAAAAGATAGAAGTTCTTTGCAAACTTCTATTGCTGAGTCTGCCTGATTTGCTGTTTGTTTGATTCAGTTATATTAGATTCCACAATATCATTTTATGCAAGCACATAACATATTTTGTGCATAGTTTCCACACATTCTTTTGCTTGCCTTTTCTTTCTGCTCCTCATTAGTTCTTCATTTTTCCAAATAGTTTGCTTCTACCTTCTGATCAGCTAAACATTCCTGATTTATGCATTGAGATAAAAATCTATGATCCCAAATGAGCAGCAGCATGACAGAATGTCTTTCTGAGACTGACTTGCTTGATTAATTTAATATGATTATCTCTAGCTATATCCATTTCTCAAAAAATAACAAAATTTCATTCCTTTGTCCCTTGCTCTCTTGATGGACACCTAGCTACATCACTTAGCTACTGTAAACATTAATGTGATAGATACTGGCATGCATGTATCCTCGTGACAGGTTGACTTAGAGGTTAGAAGGTAAATATCAGAAGTTGGTGTCGGGCTGGAGAGATGGCTCAGAGGTTAAGAGCACAGAAGTTGGTGTCATTTCATCATGAGGTAGAACCTGTTTTTGCCTTTTGCAGAACCTTCAAACTGATTTCCATTGTGACTCTACCACTTTACAAAGCCAAAGCATGTTTGTATTTCTACCAGCATCTGAATGTGTTTTGTATAAGTACTTCTCAGACTTGGTTGGATGAAATTCAATGTAATTTTTATCTGCAGTTCTCAGATAGATGATGCTGAATAGTTTTGCAGCTTTCTTGCTTTTTTGACCTCTTACTCAGAAAGCACATAATTTTTCTGATGTCTTTGCAGCCCCTGCTTCTCATAGCTGCAACAACCCCAGAGTGACTACCCTGTTATTTCCCTTTTAGTAGGTCCTAAACCTGTTCTTGATTTTCTTTCCAAGTCTGTTTGTTAATCCATTTATCTATAAGATTAAGTACTTGCAAAAGTAATCCCATGTACCATTATGTGAACTGGAAATTGGGATTCATTTGAATCATGGTATTTTTCTCCACTGTTAGCTATTTTCTTGATGAGGTGCTAACTAAAATTTATTTTACTTGTAAGTGAACACCACTATGCTTCATTTATGAATTTTTAGTTACTGGATTGAGAACACAAGTGCTACAGTTGTTAAGAACTGAAGATATTACCTATTTAACAGATGATTCTGGAACAAATCTTTAACTTATGTTGCTAGAACACAAAATAAAGGTCCTTTTATGACTCTTTTAGATATTTATCCCTGTTCTTTGCTCATGGTTTCTTCCCTGGTACTGTTCCCTTTTCTATGTCAAGTCATTGTTCATCATTCCCCTGCCAAATACACCTATCTCTATTTCAATGATTAATATTTAGATGACAGATGGAGATGGATAATACATAATTGAAGGTCAATTATGTGATTCACAATCAAGTCTTAATAAACAATTTTCACTTTATAACTAAAATATCTGAGTGTGAAAGTGCTTGGGAAATCTAAATAGACCTGACATAGGTGAATATTAGATGAATGTGAAAAATAGAATAACAAGGTTATAACACTAAAATACTAAAACAGACTTTATTAACAAGCAGAGTAATAATCTCTTCCTTGTGACTGAAGTCTAAATTACACATTCTGTATATTTTGTTTGTATTCTTTGTATTAATGATGACATTACAATCTTAGATGTAAACAAATTAAGCACAACATTTCTCCTTTTGAATATATGATGATTGATGTTTAATGTTAGGTATAGTGTTGTTTTATTTTGAAGTAACATTGACTCAGCTCCGCAGCCTCGTTGACTGGAATGTACTGAGCTGTACTTTACTGTCTCTCTAACCTGTCAGTGTATAAACCATATGCTGGATTTTCCCACGTCCTTGTGCTTCTGATATTTCATATTCCTTTTCTCAAAATAAGAAGTATTTGTTCTCCTTCTGATGTTGATCAGATGAAAACTAATATTAACCTAAAATTTCCTTATTTGGATTTTTTTTTTTTTTAGGCAGGAGGATTGGTTATGTTCCCTTGATTTAGTATTGAGTAAAGTTGGAACACCATTGCCTATGAGAGCTGATTTATCAGGAGACTATCTTAGATTTTCTCTTAGTAAACAGTTCTAAGAAATTATCCATTTATAGAATTCTGTCTGACAAAACCATCAATTATTTGGAAATGTTGCCTCATTCTGACTAATGATTCGAGTCAATACAGATTTTGCCTTCATCAAGTCTAACATGGTACAGAAATCTTGACTTTGGCCGTGAATAGAACACAAATTGCCAGTGTTCAAATAAGCTGCAGCTTGCTGAAGAAGAGAAATATAGAGATCCCAAAAATTTCATTTAGAAGGAGATAAACTTGACAGTTCAACTGGCATAGCAATTCCCTGCTTATTAAATAATTAGTAGTATAGTGGCACAAAAATAAAAACAAGTGTTCCTTTGTTCAGGATTGGGGATGACAATTGTGAAGAAAGCTTGAAAAAAATTCTGTGCACTGGTAGAAATACCTGCTGCAACTATAATGAATACTATTGGAGAGCTGTGAAATTTTAAGATTTTTAATTGACATTGTGTGCCGGATATCAACATATATCTGACACAGTTCTTGGCTACTCAGAAAATTCTCCTTATGCATTTTATAGTAGCAAAAATAGTAATAATAATTTTCTACTTCAAGCAATTTTATTATTGTTCACTTTATTTTTCAGCTTCAGTTTGCTAACAGAAAACCACCATTCATACAAAAGTGGTTGTGCTTGTAAAGTACATTAGAATTTGTATAGGAAGACTTCCTCCATGTTACTGCTGCTGACAAAATGAATACTGGACTGATAAAAAACACCCAGTGGATTTTAAAGTGCACATGTTTGGCTTATGTTTGCCCAAGTGCACCTGTCTGTGTTATTTCCTAAATGCTCTGCAAGAAGTTGAGGACCTGACAGAATGGACTATACAGCACAGAATTCAGAACAGAACCTTGTTCTAAGAGAATAGAGCAGAGTAATGTTTCAAAAAACAAGGGAGTACCAACTATAGTGGCAGTAAAAATGATAAAATGTCACTAAATTCTAAAAAGGACATAAACTAAAGGTCTGCAATGGTATTTTGGAAACAAATTTGTTTTATAATCAAGTGTTTCCTCTAGAACCAGAATTTAAAATATTTTAATTGTAAAAAATTTAAAACATTCATAACCATTTTAGTGATTTGTGTACAGTCCTCTTTAGTGATGTCAAGGGTATTCACATAGATTTAAAACTAATATCTACAATTTTAGACTTTGGAAACTGACAGACTGCATTTATTTATTTATTTAAACATAGAAGAAGCTTTTAATTTTATCACCATAATCATTATACTTTGATTTCTCTCATACAGTATAAAATATTTACTCTGCTAAATAAATAAGACACAGTATTGCAATCAGCACTGGAATCCACCCTCTAGACAAGAGCTTCTTGGCTTTGGCCAGGAGTACCCCTGAGTTTGTGTGAAATTTACTAGGCTGTGACAGATATGTCCCAGAGGTTGTGATGGGCAGATACCTAAGAAACCACACTTGTGCTTAGGGTTAAAAAAGCCCCAGACAGAGGTCACCAAGTCAGTGGAGAAAGTTGGAAAGGCAATCACTTCATGGATTCAGTCCTGTGGGGAGCCAAGCTGGGGCAAGGGAGAAGTATGACATAGTATGCTGTGGAAACCTTGAGCCCCATTCCACTTTCCCTCAATGCCCAGCCGTGAGAGGGGAGATCTTGTGGTGACTAGATCGCCCAAGGACCATATCACCCTAGAAGAGTCTGGCAGTATCAGCTATTTTAGAGGAACAAGTTCTTGGGGGTCCTGCCCTACTCAACTCCTAAGCACAACATAAAAATGATGGGAATGAGTTTTACTTCTAATGTGTTAAATAAATAAATTAAATATTTAAAGGCCCGTGTCTCCATGAGGGCAACACAACAGCAACAAGCAGAGCCGTTTCCCGGAACAGGTGGGGGTGAGGGACTCAGCATAAAGACAGTGCTGTGGACCACGGGGTTTCATCTTGCCTGCTATGGCTCCTCCTCCTTCCAGCTTCCAGTCTAACGCAATCAAGGAGAGTTTCCCAGAGAAACTCCCATGCAAGAGCAGCAGTGGCAGAATCTGGACAAGGGATTCAGAGGGAAGTTCATTCAGGCACTCAAATCCTTCCTCGGTGACTCAACCAGGAAGTTAGCTGTTAACGCTGAGCCTTGGTAATGCACCTGTACAGACCTGCATATGCATCCCTGCAGAACTTTTGACACAAACCCATGTGAGAAGCCTCCAGTGGGCCAGCCAGACTCAAGCCAGAAGCCTCGGCTTCCCTCAGTGCAACTATACACCTCACTGCCTTAGGGTGGCAGCAGAAAGCTACACCACTTAGGCAACAGTCCTGGAAAAGGCTAGTATAGCAACATTCCAGCCTGAGATGCCCTGAAGCACACCCTTTCTTCAGTGCCTTACAGCATTATACACAGAGTATTTGGCCAAGTCATTCCTGTCAAACACTGCCTGTGTAGTAAAGTAAATGGTGATCAAACCCAAGCCTGCAGCTGATACCATAGAGGCAGTGACAGAGTGGCTCAACTGGACAATGGAGCCCATGAACAGGGACGGAGCCACCTGGGACAGAAGGAAAGCACTGTCCAGGATGGAGAGTTCCAGGCAAATACTCCTTCCAGTAACAACCCTTGTCTCAGACGGCTCACTCACCACCATTAGCATGGAGACATCACAGGCAAATGCCACATAGAGTGTAGGTTGAGGTCCCAGGAGGCTGCTGCTGCCAGGGCCCACATGTCCATTGAGGAAGGGAGCTTCTGGCTTAGGGCCTGGCAAGAAGCTGGTTGTCTGGCTGTCCTCATTGCCACCACCTCCAGCGTCCCCTCGGTATTTGATATTTGGGCAGGAATACCTGCTTCTCAGGATGGTAGAGGGAGGCCAGCGTATAAGGCAGGATCTGCAAGGCCGAGAAGGTGAACCCTGTGAGGGCTGCTGAGGCTGTTACTACGACCACGCTGTGCGACTGGCATGTGGCACCAGCAGCAAGAGGAAAGGTCATCACACTGGCCAGATAGACTGACCGGGTGCCAAACTGCTGCATCAGCCTGTTAATGACCGTGGAGAAGAGCAAGGAGAGGGCACACTGCAGGAAGAGCCCCAGGCTGCCCATTCGAATGCTTTCATCATAGTGTCTCCGGGACTCGGTGCACCCAGGCACTGAGTCCCAGACTCTGGGTACACCCTGGCATAGCCTGTCTCCCATGAAGTCTGTGTAGAACAGTGTGAACGTCATGAGTGCTATCCAGCTGCACAGATCAGCCACAAAGAGCCGACAAAGGCTGCGGGACATGCGGCAGCACAGCTGGTGCAGCCGGGTAGGTACCCAGATTCCGGAAAGCCAGGCCAGACCTATGGCACGGGCAGTAGCGGGATGACACGGGCAGCAGCGGAATGATATGGAGGGGACGAACAGTCCTTCTGCGGGCTCAGGTGGGCCCACCAGGACTGCCTCCTCTGCCACAAATAGAGTGACTGCCATGTAGGTGCGAAAGATAAGGATGAGGAGGGTGTCCCAGTCAATGGCAGGTAAGAGACAGCCCAATCAGCCCCCAAGGCTGATCATGAAGGCATAGACAGAGAAGGCCTGGCAGCAGTGGTCTGGGTCCCAGAAGAGGTCTGAGTAAGGCCTCCAGTGGGGTGAAGCACAACTGGCCACAGAAGTTCTGCAGCCCCACTCCCAAGATCAGCAGTACCAGCTGCAGGAGACTATCATTTGAGCACAGTAGCCCTGCTAGCCCTTGGGATAAGAAAGAGGCTTAGCGGGACACCCAGGAACAGAGCCCAGATGAAGGGCCTACAGCGGCCATAGCACCACTGGGCACTGGCTAAGCCTAGAAGTGGAACAGAGACCTGGTCCAGCACGGGGCCAATGTCCAACACCATAGTCATAAACTTCTCTACCCCAACTTCCAGCAGACACAGCTTTGTATTTATCTCTCCACCTCCAATGCAAAGAACAGAGTGTGAAGAAAACTTAGTTTATGACAAAATAAAATTTTATTTTTAAGAAGCAAAAAACATTTTTATTTTTATCTCTTAATATTGACAATTCCAAGATTAGATCAGATTCCTAGGAAAGAGAAGTGGATTTTCCAAATAATGGAATATATCTCATCCAATAAGGGAACTTTGTTTATTTAGATTAAAGATTATGGCTTAAATGTTTTATATTCAAACAACAATAGCAGACTTGTGTATCAATGGCTGCAGTGAATAAATTTAAAGTTCTTAATAGAATCTTCCCAAAATCCATGTTATAGCATATAATATATTAAGGCATTTTGAAGTCCAAATCTAGTCTTTCTTAGTTTGCCTATAACACACAAGTAATGCACACAAGTCACATATTTTTTATTCTTGTTACTAAAAGCTTTTACTTTCTCACAAATTTGTCCCTTTCTTTGATTTCTTCTCCTCCTCACATCACCTTGTATCTTAATTTCTTCACCATTCCCTACTGAGTTGTGTTATATTGACATAGCATTTAAAAGACCTAGTTGTGGTAAACCCATTAACCTTACTTAACTCTTTATAACAGTCCATGGAGTTACCGGTGTTTATCATAATGTGCAGTCAAGCTTTATACTTTCTTTACTTGGATAGCTGGACTCTAGTCTCACCAAGCACTGCCCCAGCCCAGGCAACTACTATTTGCTTTGTATTTGCATCAGTTTGAATTTTACATAATGGAAACCTCATTTTACAAAATAGAGTCTTTGACATTGGCTTCTACTATGTACATGAAGTATTTAGGATTTACTGAAGCCACGGTAAGTATGAGGGTCTCCTTTCTTGATGCTGAATATCATTCCTTTGTACATCCTTTTCTTTCTTTTTATTTTTCTAGATTGTTCTCACAGGAATTTTTTAAATAAGTTCTCATTTTTTTATCCATGTATCCCCTCGTTTTTGATCAGTTTACTTATATACTTGGCTTGATTTCAAATTTTTACTGTTGAAAACATGACTATTATGAGTTTAGTTTATCTTTGAAAGATTTTGCGTTCAGTTTTTAAAGAAAATTCCTTATACTTTCCAGGGACCACATGTTTTGCAATCCTTGTATGTAAGACTACATAAATAATAATAAGACAACAGATAACAAACTTATATATCAACATTTTGTACACAGTCAATAAACTTGGCATGCTTTGTAAATAACTCATATTCTTTATTCTTAGTTCCATATTAAAATTAACATTATACTAGTTTAAAACTAAAGCAACCCAAATCCACAGGACAGACCTGCCTGGTGCTTGCTTTTATCTTGTGAGGACTAGAAGATACTTTCTGCCCATATTATACACTGTAAGAATGATAGCATTTCAGTCATACTCTTCCCTTGTTGAATCTTAAGAAGAAAAATAAATTGTGCCTTCATTTTTACTCTGTATGAAAGTTAAGATTATTTAATGCAGAAAATAAAAATGGTGTCATTTTCTTCTTTTTTAGCATATGGAAACCCATCAACCATAGGGATCAAAGCATCAAATGAAGCTTGCACATATATTATTATAACTTTTCATCTTTCTGTGCAGATAAGCTTATACAATGCTCTTCAAAAATCCTTCATATAACTGTACTTTAACAACAAGTACATTTATTTCAAACTTGTAGTAGGTGATTATGTTTGTGATGACATTTGGTAAAAAAGTCTACTAAATTACTTATTACTATCTGTGTTCACACTTTTAGATAACATTGGTCTCTTTCAGATCAAGAATCAGATAGCATTCTTTGTGCTTATATTTTAACTTAAAATATTTATTTGTCCCCCTTTTTATTAAAGTTAACAAAGAAAGGAAAATAAATGTTTTTTCTTTTCCAAATGTTATTATGAGAAATCAGCAAATTCATTTTGTTGAATTTGAGTAGAAAAGAAAAACAGACTCTTATATTTTAGGTGAGAAATCACAAGTGTGTTAATTATGTGATAAACATAGTTATGAAATTATTCTACCATTATTATGTAATGTATTTTATCTTTGATTGGAATGAGACTATCTCTGAATGGGGGTTCTCAGTTCATCATCAAAAAGTATGTAATGTTGTGACCCATAAAGAAAGAAAGAAAGAAAGGATTTTATATCTTAAGATAACATATTTCTTTAGACCAAAGGAAAAAGAAAAATTATTATAGGTAATGTCAAATAATGTTAAATGTGTCAAAATCACAGTAGGAGCCAATAAACTTACTGGAGTGACAACTCTGGGAAGTCTATTTATTTTGATCATTAATTAGGTATAGAAACTAGGTTCATACTTTACAAATATTAAATTCTTTAAACCTAAGGAATAGATGAACTGTGAGGTATTTAAGCTACATGTCATAGCATTGGTTTCTAATCTCATCATTGGGAAGATGAAATACAAACAGTACCAAAACTTTTAGCACAACTGGGTCTATACATTGAGACCTTGACTCAGGTGAATAAATAAACGCTAAAATTTTTAAAGTGAATCAAAATAAAGAAAATAATATAGAATGATGAAAGATTCAGCCAAAGAGGTGAGTTTGTACAACAATGAGAAACACATCCACTCTTATTATTGTTTATTCTATCCTTACTGGTCTCCAAGTTTTAACTCTTTCCTTCATTGCTGAAAAGTATAATATAATAGACTTCTCCTGGAGATTGTAGGACTATTATGTTTGGTTGTGAGACACTGTGAATTAAAATCCACACATTTTAAAGATCTTATGGCAAGTTGTTGGTATGGAGAAAGCATTCTTATTTTAAAAAGAAAAAAACCAGAAACGTAAAAAGAAATTATAGCCCAGAGAAAGTACAAATGCAGCAGGACAGACATGACACCTTAAACTCTAACTTTGGGATCACTTGACTTTAGAAAATGGTTATTACTCATGCCAGAGGCAACCTTGACTCTATCTGTGCTGGTGAGCACTTATGGAGCTCCTCCATAGTGTGGAATGCCAGTGTTTGTTGCTTTGGAAGGCTGTGATGGCATACTGCTGCCTAGGGTAATTCTACTCTCAACTTCACAAGGTGGCATTCTCTACAAGGGCTCCTCCATTATGTGACTGATGTCTTTTAGTTTTCTCTGGTTTCACTTTGAAGTAAAAAAAAAGTTCCCTTGGCCTCACAACTCAGTGCCACATGGAAATCATTAGGGCATCAGAATGAGCTGTGCATATGACTGGTAGATCACTGAAGCAGAACAGAACAACAGGACTCCTATATTTTAGGAGATAAATCACAAATGTGTTAATCATGTGATAAACATAGTTAGGCAATTATTCTGCTATTATTATCTTTCTCCTTAGGATTCAATATGACAGGGTGAGATTGAAATGTCATCATTTCCATATTATATAGGCAAGAAGTTGCTTCTGCCCCACATAAGACAAGGCAAGTACCAGGTAGGTGTGTCCTGAGGATTTGGGTTGCTTTGTTTTGAACTATTTTAATGTTAATCTCAATATATAAAAAGTCACAGGATTTTAAAATAACTAGATGAAAAGATATGATTCTGAGGCATACTGGTCTTTGAGCCCATGCAATATTCTCTCTAAGATCTAAGAATAAGTTTTGCTCTTTCAAACCTCTAAGTGGTAGAAGTTGCAACTTTGAAGATTTTTGAAATACATTTCACTACTTTCTTCAGCTGTCTTGATGTAAAGTTATTGACCTATTTATACCCACATGCTTTCAATAGCAAATAGTCTATTGATACACATGCCACTTGTTAGGATTTCTTGTCCCCACTGTATTCAATATAAGCACTCCAGATATAAAATAAATAAAGGGGAAATGGATGTCCTTTCCTTCATCTAGGTAGTTTGTAAATATTTATAAAAGATAGCACTTTATATAGGTAGGCACAATTCTGGTCATCTTCAGTTTAAGGTCAGAAAGCAAGTAGGAAGGCAGACATAGTTTTGTGCATGCTTGATTCAGACTTATAAAGCTAGTGTGAGAGTTAAAATTGTCAGATAGTAATACCTCTGCATAGCTTGCTTATGTAATGAAGATGTCAGTGAGAAATATCCCTGAGCTCCACAGATTTCTCCAAATGTTTAAAGTGAGAAGCAGAAACACTTTGGAAGGTACAAAGGGAGCAGTTGGCTGTACTGAGTAGCTAAAACTTTTCTGGCAAGACTTCAACAAGGTTTGTTACAGTTTTGTACTCTCTGTCCTCTAATTTCTGAGTTTCATTATAAATTTAATGGAACCGAGACAGTGCTGCCCAGGAGAGTGCTGCCCATGACAAATCCTAATATCTGCTGTTCTTACATTTTCCTCCAGATGAATCAGCCCATGATTCTTCAACTCAGCCTTTGCCAATGTCTTAAAACATGCATGTGATGTAACCAAGTTCTCTACTATGGTTTAATAAAGGTGCCTTGTCTTTGGCCCAATATTCTATAAAATTAACTTCCTATTTTTACCTAAAGCCTTATCAATGTGGCATTTACTTCTTTTCTGCCAGCATTCTGCTGATAGTGATTTAGTCTGCAGGGTGACCTAATTTTTGCCTTAATCATGCATTATTCTTCACCTTTATCAAGTCACCCACAGAATTTCTTTTCCAGCATTCTGGGCTCTGTCTGACTTGTTCTTCTAAACTCTTCTAATGTCCACAAGTCATGTAATTACCAAACTGATTTTTCATCTTTAAGTATATTTAGAGAAATGGCCCTTGAAGACAAAGTTTCTATCTTAATTACTTTTTACTGAAATTAAAAAAAATGCTTGAAGAAAGATAATTATGAATAAAAAAGAGTAGTTTCAGGTTAGAATTCTGAAGGTTATTCCTGGTTTTGGTAAAGTTTCCATAGTGAAATATAGATTAGAATATCATTTGGAAGAGAGAAATTACATCATGAAGCAGGAAGCCAAAAAGAACCAGTGTGGGGAAAATCTCAGGCTATGATAATTTATGGTAAGAGATAAGGTTGCTATGAGAAATACCTCTATTCTTTATTAGAAACATCCCTTACTCAGCTAAAGAAAATCTAGTAGGCTCCACTTTGCCTTTAAAAATAATAATATCACAAACATAGAATAATTTAGTAAATTTTGGCATGAGATTAACAAGTTAAGTCAAAATATTTTTGAATTGTATGTACTTAAAGTCAGGGATGTTCCAAAAAGTATTCCACTCAATGAAAAAAATCATAGTTGATGGTATTTCCCCAACTCTATAGCAACTAGTGGTATAGCCAACTTATATTGTAAAGTTAATTCTGTGATGTTTCTATGAAGATAGAATCAATTACCAACACATCACTATTAATATGCTCCTTCTATTTGGTTAAGTGTGATTATATTTAAACCATCTTAGCAATACTTTCATTCTGATTTCTTCTACAAATACCATGTTTCCCTTATAGGTTCCAGAGCATTCCACTAACATTGTCACCTTGTATTCTAACACAAATCTTTAGGGGACAATGAAACTTATGGTATAGACCCCATTAAACTATAAACGAAGGATGTGAATAAAAATTATTTCCAGAGATGACATAAAAATGACATATATATATATATATATATATATATTTTTTTTTTTTCCTGTGTTGTATCCAGGTTTTAACTATGGTTTGCAAAGGTATCCTACCTTTGGCCCAATTTTCTACAAGATCTTCACTTCCTATTCGTATCTAAAACATCAATGTAACATTCATTGTTTTCATCTCTGCCAGCCTTCTCATCACTTCTATTTAATTATCTGGAGATACTCTACTTATCTTATACTGAACACATTAGAAGTCACTAAAAACTCAGGTGTAAGCCACCATGTCAAGCCTCCTCCATATCATTATGATTATAAACTATAAGCTGAGCAATATGACATACAGAAAAATAGAAATGTATCCATGCAGTGTTTCACACATATAAATTGTTGTGGCAACTTTGGAAAGAAGCTGGTTGGTCCTCAGATAAATACCCATGGATGGAACAATTCTATTTACATATGCATAATACACATATCCACGAGCAAATCTAATTTAATAATTAGTATCAGTAAAAAGGAGGAAGCATTTAAATATCAATCATTGAATGATGGATATGAAAATCATACTATATTAATACTATGAGAAAGAATAGCATACAGAAATATGTTCCAATATGGATAAGTTTTTAAGCTGTAAGACAATATAAAGAAAGAACAAAAGCTTTCATAGTATATGAATCTATTATCATGAAATTCCAGAACATGAGAAAGGCATAAACAAAGAAAATAATTTAATGTTTGCTTATCTAGAAGGCTATAAAATTCTAAAAAGAGCCAAAGGATACCAGGTTTCCTTTGGAGGTGAGAGAATGTTCTAAATTCAACCACAGCAATGTTTGCACCCACCTGAATATATGATAAAAATAACTAGTCATGTATTTTAAATATATGAGTTATCTCTCAATAGAGCTGCCACACAGGAAGTCATTGCCATTTTTTTTTTCTGTTTAGTGTGTTTGCATCCAGAGGTTTTTTGTTTTTTTGTTTTTGTTTTTTTTTTTCATGCTGACAACTATTCCAGTTTAATTGCCAACTTTATCTTTAACAGAAAAACAAGAAACAAATTCCACAAGAACAATGCAGCAGACTGATAACAAAAAGAAAGCTAAGTTTAGCAAACCCATGATTGGTCAGGAACATTGATGTTTCAAAATGAAGCAAATACGATAGAGACTCATCGAGCACAGAGAACATTTATTCCTCACACATGATTTTAATTTAAATTAAAATCATGAATATTGAATTTTCCTGTTTCTGCCATTTTTGTTGGTGTGTGTTCTATCTCTGTTGACTTAAAACGAATAAGTTTTGACTTAAAGCATCACATGGGATGTTAATGAGAAGAAAGCATCTTTGAGACTAGATATAGCCAGTAAAAGCTTACATATAATCAACAATGATTCAACAGTAGAAAAACAGTTTGGAAACAAACAGAGGTGGTAAAAAACAATTTGGAAACAAACAGAGGTGCTTAATATTGGATTAAATTTTATCAAAAATTATCATTTCTCCAATGTAAAAAAATGCTTATATAGAAGCACAAACATTTGTATACAGATTTATATGCACAGATACATGTAGTCATGAAGCATAGTCAGTTACATATTAACATTATGCCTTACATATGAAATTTTGTACCTGATTATAAAAATATGGAGGAAGAAATATGAAATGTGTTTAGTGGGTTTTCACATTGGAACCTGGGCCTTGAGCATAAGATATTTCATTTTATAATTTTCTATTCTTGATCTCATTTCCAATTTTCTACAAAAATATATTGTATAATAAAAAGGTTAATATATTGTCAATTTTAATGATATTTATACATATGCTTCTATTAAATTGGATTAGGTGCATTTAAATATAGCAAATTAGTGTCAGGAGCAAGAAATGGTAGTTATAACTTTAATCAGCTCATATATGTATCATTTAAAAAAGTATTTTGAAAGGTATTTACATCTTTTATGTAATTCCATTTCTTTTTCGAAATATTTATTATGAATAAAATCACATTTTCTATTTGTGTATATCCTTGTTCAAGGTCCCTTACCCCTCCCACCCCCTGCAGTCACACTCTCTTCTCCACATCTCCTCATCTCCTCCCCAGCAAGGGCAGGAGGTCCCAAGGTCCCAATATTGCTCAGTTCAGCATCCACTCCTGGCAGATCCAGTTTCCTCACCCCAACATAAAGACTGAGTCAGGTGTTCCTCTAGAGGGAGTAGGATCCAAGGTGCCAGTTCAAGGTGTTTCAGATCCCAAGCTGTTCAGTGGTTGTGGTTTGCAGCTTGTACATGCTTTGCTTTTTGCTTTTATGTTTAGAGTCCACTAATGAGTGAGTACATCCCCTTCTTATTTTTCTGGGTTTGTGATACTTTGTTCAGGAGAATATTCTCCAAATCCAACCATTTGTCTGCAAATTTTAGGATATCATTTTTTCTTACTGCTGAGTAGTACTCCATGGTGTAGATGTACCACAGTTTGTTAATCCATTTTTCAGTTGAGGGGCATCTAGGCTGTTTCCAGGTTCTTGCTAGTTCAAATAATGCTGCTATGACCATAGTTGAGCTAATGCCTTAGGAGTGTGAATGTGCATCTTTAGGGTATATACCCAGAAGTGGTATTGCTGGATCCTGTGGGAGACTGATTCCCAGTTTTCTTAGAAACCACCGTACTGCATTCCAGAGTGGCTGAACAAGCTTACACTCCTACCAACAATGGAGTAGTACTCCCCTTGATCCGCATCCTCTCCAACATAGGCTGTCATCTGTGTCTTTAATCTTAGCCAATATGATAGGTGTAAGGTGGTATCTCAAAGTTGTTTTGATTTGCATTTCTCTGATAGCTAAAGCAGTTGAGCAATTTTTCAAGTGCCTTTCAGCTATTTTTAATTCTTCTGCTGAGAATTCCCTTTTTAGATCTGTACACCATTTTTTGATTGGGTTATTCAAGCTCTAGTTTCTTGAGTTCTTTATATATTTTAGAGATCAGTCCTCTATCACTTGTAGGGTTGTTGAATAGCTTTTCCCATTCTGTAGGCTGTCCTATTGACAGTGTCCTTGGCCTTACAGAAGCTTCTCAGTTTCAGGAGGCTTCACTTATTGATTGTTGTTCTTAGTGTCTGTGCCACTGGTGTTATATTTAGGAAGTGGTTACCTGTGCCAATTCATTGGAGGGTATTTCTCACTTCATTTCTTTGCATCGAATGGTAGTTGCTTTTTGTATAGCTATCTAGCATAAATCAACATGGAAGCGAGACAAAATTTGGCCAGTTATGGGTTAAAGATGAAAGTGTTTCGTTATTAATTAATGAGTTCTAGTAGAATTTTAATTAATTCTGTACCTTTAGCACACTGATATTGTTTTAATTACCCTGACACACCAAGACATGTCTCATACCAGTTGATGACTATTTCCTAGTTCATACTGCCACTTAAGTATAATTTGTGCTTCTTTGCACTACTCTTTGTGAATGAACTAGGAATACAAATTCCTCTTGTTTTCTCTGTAAAGGGAGTAAGTGATGCATTTTCTCATGCTTGATGCATGAAAGGAAGCAGCAGCAGCTTTCAAGGTGGTAAAACAAAGCACAAAATATTTTCATACCCTATTTTGCCTACTTATATAAGCAACATAGAGTCAAGAAACTCATCACAGTCAGTTCTTTATTCCCTAGAAAATCTTCCAAATAATGACTTAGATCTGTGCACTAGAATAAGAAAATGCTGACAACAATAGATCAAGTGTTTATGCCTGTCACTAAATTAAAAGTGAAATAAAGTTCTGTCATCATCTGAACCATTTAATATAAGTTAGCCTACTGACCTTTATTTGCCTGTCCTTGCTATGAGAGCATTTCCATGGCTACTGCAAACACCTTGGGTGCCTCAGGCAATCCTTAGGATACTTTGTTTCTCACTTGGTTAAATCCCACCTTCAGAGGCAAATGGCCTTGGGAAACTAATAAACTGGTCCTGTCTTATTCTCCTAATATTTTGTTTGGCTGCAGAATTGTCTGATGCTTATCATAAGAGTCAAATAACATTATTTCCTTGCCTTTTCACATATCTATTTGCACTTTCTTCCATAGCAGTCTTTAGTCTTTGCTCAGATAACAGTGAAAAACACATTTTGGTTTGAAAAGAAACATATGTGCATTAATTAAAATTAGCTGATTAACCAAATAACTGCAAAAGCGTGCAATTTTCAGACTACATACATGTTCATTTTGTAGTCTGTGAAAATTTAAGAGCATATTTTACAGCAAGAGATAATATCATCCTAAGAGCATATTCACACACCCAGACTGCTTCCACAATACCCATTGTGTCAGTTAAACGAGATAGCCTCTTTTATAGCTGCTTTTAGTGACAGGGTGAAGCTGAAGCCAGAAAATTATGTACAAAAAAAAATGATTAGGAGTATTTAAATTACCTCTTCCCAAGATTGTACTTTTAACTTTTCTTTACATAACATTAGTGAAACCTTAAAAGGCTCAGTTTAAGACTAAGAGTTATTGGATAGTAAAGTCTTTCACTAGACTCCTGAAATCCATTGTTACTTCTTCTATATACATTATTAACCTAGACTGAAGGTTAAGTTCATACAATAATTTTACTTCTTTTGCATTCTACCAAGACAAGACACATGGAATAAAATATGAAATTCTCCAACTATGGGGCTACAGTAGTATACAGAGTTACATATTTTAGAGATTTCAGAGTTTAGATACTTTGATTAGGGTGTTCAAACTGTGCCAGTATAGATAAATGTTTAAAAAGTAGAATCAAGAAACAAAATATGTAAGCCAAATGTCATAAGATGTTCAGTCCTAGCACAGTAAAACCATTATAGACTAAACTGTTGCATCAGGGTACATTTCTACAGCACAGGAACTGTAAGCAATTAATAATACACAGTGTTAAAAAAGGCTAAAGAGATGGCTCAGTGGTAAAGGTATCTGGTATACAAACACAAAAAGTTGAGTTTAAATCCCCAGAATTCATGTAAAACCAAGCATAGTACATCTGTTATCCCAGTGATCCTACAGGGAGAGGGAAGGTAGAAGGAGGTGGTTCCAGAAGGTAAAGGTTCAGTTAGCTTGGTGAATGTAGCAGTGACTAGTAAAGATAAATGCCAAAGAAAAGCTGGACTATGGAAGAGCTTCCAAGTTTTTCCTCTGACCTGAGTGACATGCACACTCCAGTCACTCATTTGAATGCATGAACTCCTATGTCACTACATGATAGAAAAAATTCAAGAAGCACATACATTACATAAAAATGATAAAAATAAATCTGTTCAAATGAAAATTACTCATTTACTATCCAAATAACATTCCATGTATATAAAAATTTATTTTTTTATATTTTATTTTACACCTAAGTGAGCAAGTGAATTTTTTTTCTGCCTTTGGGTTAAACCCACATCTGATAGAATCCACATTTAGAATTTTCTTTTGTTTCTTTCTTGATATATAGTGTTTAATTTTTTAAATATTTATAGTGTTTTCTTAAGTTTTCTGGTATTATTTCTGCTATAATTATGTCTAATTTAGCTCCTTTATGGTCTGAGAATACCTTAGGGGTTTAAGTTGTCAAATTTTACTCAGTTATTTTTTTTATTACTCAGAGGTTAATTTGTAAATGAAAAGTACATATTTTCTTATTGTTAGGTCCACTGATCTATAAATGTCAGTCAAATCAACTAGTTGATGTTGATTAATGTCTGCCAGCCTGACTGACTTGCACATTACTCCTATAGATCTGTAATGCAGAGATTAAAATCACAATCATAGAACTACACATCAGTTCAAAAAGTATCTTTTTCATATACTTTGCAGCTCTTTGTTAGTTCCCTAATATCTAAGATGTTTGTGTCTTTTCTATTAGCTCCTGCTGTACTTATTAAGTAATAATCAAAAGCTATATTATGTTTTTCGGTCTTATGCCATTTTTCTAATATTTATATTAGAAAACATGGATTTCATTGACTATATATAATGCCCTCCACAAACCCTGTTCACTTTTAAAAGTTCACCAGAGATACTTATTTATCTATTATATATCTGTCTATCATTATTTTATCTATTATCTATCTACCATCTATCTGTATATCTGTCATTTATCTGTTTGTCTAACTATCATCTATTTGTCTATTTATCACCTGTCTCTCTCTATGAAATGTCTGCCTATACAAAGTATTAGATCATATTCTCCCATATTATTATTTCTTATTCAATCCCCACAGAACATCTTCCTGTTCCCAGTTCCCCATTTAATTTTCACACCTTGTTTGTAGCCTGTTGCTCTTAATTAGGCTTTACGTCAGAAGCAAGCATGAGGGTTTATTTACTAATTAACAGGAAAAATCTACCAGCAACTACATTTATGAGAGATATGGTTCTCCTTAGCTCAATAATGATTAACTACATGTGGGTCCTGAGGGAAGAGAAGGAGCTTGTTATTTGCTTTTGACCCATGTTTGTCTATTACTGTGCACTATATTTTTTCCATGTAGTATAGAATTACATTATTCATTGTAATTGTGGTCTTTAATTGTAGTGTTTAAACTATGAATATGGTGAATATGGTAAAGTTTGAATCTATTACTTTGTTTTTATTTATATATTAGGTGTTCTTTGTCACCGTACCTGTTTTTCTACATTTGATTGATTTATTGGCTGTTTTAATGTTTCCATGTTTGATTGTTTCACATAATAGACATTATATTTGTTCTAGATTTAAACTCATCCACATATATGCACATATAAATAACTCTATTTGTATTCATGGTTGTATAAATGTATAGAGTATATGCACATATATTAATATATATATGTCAATACAAATTGGCATTATTACGCTGCATATTATTTTATATATAATAATATGTAACGACCCTATAAAATTATTGTATAGATAAAAAACTTCATTTTTAAATAATAAACACATCATATACTGCTCTATCTTAGATTGTTGAATTGTTTATAGATATGTGGGTTGTGTTTACCTTTATTATTACAAATAATATTTCAGAAAATATCTTTGTATATATTATTTCTACTTTTCTTCTATCCTCCTGTGATCATTTGGATGGAAATGTCCACCATAGGTTCTGGCATTTGAATACTTGATTTTTTTTGTCTGTGGAGTTGTTTGGGTAAGTTTTGTATATGTAACCTTACTGGAGAAAGTATGTAACTTTGGCAGGAATTAGAGGTTCAAAAAGCCAAGCACTGTTCCAAGTTCATTCTCTGTGCTTCCTGCTTGAGATCCAGATGTGAATACTCAGCTGTTCCTGCCACTATGTCTGCTGCTTGCTGGCAAGATTAGCTTTCTTGATGGACTCCTATCCCTGGAACTGTAAGCCCAAGCAAACACTTCTTCCTTCTATAAGATACTTTGGTTTTGGTGTTTTATCAAAATCAACAAAAAAGTAACTAATGTACCTCCTCTCTCTTCCCTTCTCACCTCCCCTCTGTTTTCTCTACTTCCATTTCTTTTGCTTTGTTAATTTTTGTCTCCTTGGCAGGTCCAATAATTTAAAAGTTTAAAGTCCTTTCTAGCTTCCAGTTATTAAGACCCAGTGCAGCACTGCCCCTCTATTGTATCTACTTTGAACTTCCAGTCTTTGATCTCTAGATTTGAAAGTAGAAGTTAACTAGCTAGCACACCTTAGAAGTCATTTGTTAAGTTCTATATATAGGCAGTCAGCATGAGAGGTGATTACTGAGGACATGAAGAAAGTGTCTTGCTAGGTTCTGAAATTAAAAGGAAGAGCTCTGAGTTTGCAAGGCTTCCTAGAATAGGAAGCACGTTTGAAGAAAAGCAGTCATTCATTAAGATGGAGGCTCTATTCATTCTACAGTGTGTACTGCAATGACTGGTAAAGGATATGAATAGTGATGTAGCAGCTATCTCAATGCCAGCCACATTTGCCATTTAAAAACCGAATGTTCCACTGTGTTCTTGATTTAATTTACACTGCATCAGATATCTGACCCTCAGATACATGGAGAAATTCCACAGAGATTTCAGTGTTGTTTGTAATATCCAAATTATATAATCTGCTTGTAATATAGCAACATGACATTTATTCTTACCCTGAAGCCATTGAAAGCAAGATGACCGTCACAGCTCTAATTCAAATGCAAGGCTCCCCAAAAAACCATTTGTGACATTGGCTTTTTCCTGCACACTCATTCATCTTTTTTGTTCATGTCACTGTGGTTCTAGCTCCATGACAAGGTCTCCTGATGCTGTTTGTCATACAGTGACACCATCCTTCTGTGTCCTTATAACTTCCCAGCTGAGCCTCACATCATTTCCTTCACAAGTCTTTAAAAACACATTTAAAAAAATCTAAAATGACTTGGCAACTCATTTTGGGCTGCCTGGCTGAATGGTGGGTGTGTCTTCTTTTGCATGGTTGTGAATGTTCCCCACACTGCATCAAATGTTTCTACAGTGCTTTTTCTCTTTCTTATGTTCAAAAAAAAAAAAAAAACACTCTTATTATGACATGTGAGGATGTGAACTGAGGGACTTAAAAATTATTTTCTTATACTCAATAGAGTAAAACAAGACTGGGAACATTATTCTGGGCAGACAAGCTCATAGCATGTTGAATTAAATGAATTTAAAGGGTGTTAATTCACTTCCTGCCATGCTTTGGTATGGGGACATCCTTCACTGAAATGACTGAGATGACAAGGTTTCCATCTAAACAGAGGGACTTGCTAAGTGCAGAGTAGACACAGAGTCCTGTTTATGGGAGATTAAGCCCTGACAAGCTGCGTGCCAATACATTTCAAATGCAACCTTTTAAGTCATTCAAGAGCAGCAAACTTGAGAAGCAATTAAGATCAGCCTTTCCTGCCTGCTTTCCCTTTTGCTTTGAAAGGTAAATTCAAAGATGTTCCAGGTCAGAGTGAACACTGCAGTAATATTCACATGAAGGAAATAAATAGCTTCATCAGGCATAAATAATCTGTGCCTGGATAGAGATCTGTCGGCCTTCTATTTGTACCAATTTACTTGTCCAGTGGTCTAGTCTGTTTCCTTGCTGTTGACTTTCCACTGTAGGACTGGGTATGTAAAAGGGAAAAATTGTGTTCAAATGTGTAATTCTTACTCTCATAGGCTCATAACACTAAAATACTAAATAACCAAGCTAGTTAACAACTCAGAATTTCTTGTATTTTTTTTAAATTTACTTCTTGTTATTTCTGTATGTAATTTGACAGATTGCTGGATGTATAAACTTGAAGATGGAGAGATGGCTTAGTAGTTGAAAACACTGCTGCTCTTCCAGAGGATGTGAGTTGGATTCTCAGTCTTTATGGCAGCCAGTTCTCAATCACATTTAACTCCAGCTCCAAGAGATCCAATTACTTTTCTGACCTCTGTGGTTCCACCAAGAACACATATGAGTCTCTCTCTCATCACTTTAAACCTTTAAGAAGCATAATTTTTCTTTATTAACTCTCCTTTCCTTTCAGAACTATTTCTGAAATTTATTTGTGCATAAAACTTAGCCCTTTGCCATTTTGTCTATCTTCAAATTAGCATTCTAAATAAACAATGGGTATTTGTAATGCACTGTCTGTTTCAGAGTTTGTTCTGAATATATATTATTATGCAAATATCTTCATGCATACTATTCAACAACAATAGAGTCATGGGACACACACACACACACACACACACACACACACCTATGTACAATCTTTTGTGATGGACTACTTCACTATACAACATTTGGAAGATCATTTGGAATAATCTGAAACTATACTGTACAACATAATAAATTTTATTGTCCATAATAATTTTAATCACCTGTTCAATATTTCAGTACTTGAGTTTCTATAATTATTTTACAATCTTCTTGTGATGACTGCATCTGCTATCGCCATTTGTTACTACACTGAATCAACAACAAACCTTTAGTTTATAATATTACATGTGATCATTATTCATTATTTGTGAGAGAATAATTTTTCTCTCACAATATATTTCCTCTCCTTTAACTTTTTCCAGATCATTTACAACTACCTACCCATTCAAATCCACACATTTTATTACTTTCTCTTACCAGAAAGCAAATTGTCACCTAAAACATTATTTTTGATGAATTAATATATAATTGCAAAATAAAATTTGGGAATAAAACTCCTAGATAAAACAACCTCTTTCCAATTATCATTCAAAACAGATAGATGAATTCCTGCTTAATCAAAAGTTTGTCAGAGCATAAATTTAAACATCATTTTATTACTTTCTGGCAACTGTATCTATAACAATAAGGAATATGATAAACTCTGAAATGTTCTTGTGAATCTGACTCTATAGATGCATTATTAAAATAAGATGTTTATCTCATACTGAATAACTAAAATATTTATTTTCTAGTACTGCTTGTTTCCATATTTTTCTATAGAAATTAATATATTACTTAAAGTAATTCATCATTAAAACAAATAGTATTCAAGGTGAAAGACAGATCATTTAACAAAATGCTTGTCTCACAAGTATGTGGACCAGGCCTTCACTTTCAGCATCCATATAGAAATGGGAAGTTGCTGGCACAGTTATGCAATCTCAGCACTAGAGGGATCTCTGTAGGAAGATCTCTGGGGCCACTGTCACCATTGTCCTAGTTGATGAGCTCTGACCCACTGAGAGAGCCTGTGTCAAAGGAGGTGAATGCCTCATTCTTGAGGATGACACACAGGTTCTCTGACCTTTATATGCATTGTCACACATTGATGAGTATGTACATACATATAAACACTATTTTTAAAAGGAAAATGAAAAAAATAATATTGTCTTAACATATCTCTTTACATCTTTAAATTTATTAACTATATTAACAGAAGTGGTAGGTATAAGGCTGCTGATTAGTAAGATGTTGAATTTTTTATGATGGTATTTGAAGAATTGCCTTATTACACTGTATGACATTGTCTTTATTATGCTGAGATATGTCTTATGCATTCCTAAACTCTCCAGGACTTTTATCATGAAGAAAGATTGTCTATTGTCATAGGTCTTTTCCTAACCAAATGAGGTGATCATGCAGCCTCCACCCTTTGATACACTTACATGGTGGATGTTTGTTGAACCATCATCCTTGCATCTCTGCACCCTTAGCAGATAGCTCCACAGTCAGAATTTCTCACACTTTACATCATTTGGCTGGTCAGAATCTCCACCCTCAGCAACAATTTTCTGACTCCCTCTAGTATGTTGGAGTGACTATCAAGAACCTTCTAAATTTTCATGCTCCTGCCATGTGACCTTTTGTTTCTGTCTGTGGCTGTGATCTTCTTCTCTCCTCTCAGAGGACATGCTTCAGACTTTGAGGGAGTGTTGTCATAGGGTACCTGGTGATCCAGTCCAACACTCCTACGTATGTACCAAGAAAACCTCACTAGTCCTTTCTATGCCAAGAGCTTGAATTGTGAGTATTCATTCTGTTCAAATTATGAGGTGGGGCATGGTAGCTCAGACTTTCTACCTCAACACTCAGGAGGCAGGCAGATCTGTGAGTTCCATACCAGACTGATGTATACAGTGAGTTGGTTCCAGGCCAAATCGATCTGACAGTTCCAGAATGGCTCTTTAGAAGACTGAACACCCAAATATTTTGCTTGAAATAGGTAAGCATCTGCAGTGCTTCTGACAGTAAATGCAGCCAGAGAACAGGAAGGAAAGTTGAGTCAAAAAACAGGAGAACAGAGAGCTAAATAAAAGCATGGGAGCAGAATTGTAGCTTCTAATGAGCAGAGACTTCTAGACAGGTGTCAGTCAGCTTTTCTGGAACAGCCTGAGATCTCATGTGACTCAGAAACATTGTATTTGAACATTAGAGGATGCCACTTGCCCATGTCATTTGACAGTCATCTACCTTTGGAGGGTTTAGTTTCTTTCCATGAATGTTCCTCAGCTATTATTTTAGACTCAGTGAGTTCTCAATAGCTCAGGTCAGTCACCCTTATGGGATATAGGGAAACAGTGTTAAGAGAAAATTCATAGCACTAGATGCATACATGAAAGACCTAGAGAAATCTCATACAAGAAACTTAAAAGCACAGGTGAAAGCTCTAGAACAATTAGAAGCAAACTCACTTAGAAGGAGTAGACGGCAGGAAGTAATTAAATTCAAGGCTGTAATCAATAAAATCGAAACAAGTGGACAATACGAAGAAACAATGAATCCAATAGTTGGTTCTTTGGTAAAGTTAACAAGATAGACAAACCCTTAATAAAACTAACCAAAAGGCAACGAGAGAGAGAGAGAGACAGAGAGAGAGAGAGAGAGAGAGAGAGAGAGAGAGAGAGAATCCAAATTAACAGGATAAGAAATAAAAAAGGGGACATATCAACAAACACCCAGGAAATCAGGAGAATCATTAGGTCATACTTTGAAAACTTATACTCCACTAAATTTGAAAGCCTAAAAGAAATGGACAGCTTTCTAGACAGGCAATACTTACCAAAATTAAATCAATACCAGATACATGACTTAACTAGATCAGTAATTCTCAAGAAAATTGAAGCTGTTAATAAAAGGCTCCCAAGAAGAAAAGGCCCAGGGCCAGAGGGTTTCAGTGCAGCATTCTATCAGACATTCAAATAATAACTAATACCAATATTCTTCAAACTTTTCTGTACAATAGAAACTGAAGAAACATTGTCAAATTATTTTTATGCGGCTACAATCACCCTGATACCCAAGCCACTCAAACATACAACAAAGAAAGAGAATTACAGGCTAGTTTCTCTCATGAACAGTAATGGAAAAATACTCAATAGAATACTGGTAAAACAAATTCAAGAACATATCAAAAAAATCATCCACCATGATCATGTAGGCTTTATCCTATAGATGCATGGATGGTTCAACATATGAAAAACTATCAGTATCATCCACCATATAAACAATCTGAAAAAAAAAACCATAATCATCTCCTTGGATGCTGAAAAAGTCTGACAATTCAAATCCAACACTTCATTATCATATAAGTTCTAGAGAGATCAAAAATACAGAGATAATACCTAAACATAATAAAGCTAATATATAGCAAGCCAACAGCCAACATCAAACTAAATGGAGAAAAACTCAAAGCAATTCCACTAAAATTAGGAACATGGCAGGCCTGTCCTCTGTCTATTCAATATAGTTCTCAAAGTTTTAGCTAAAGCAATAAGAGAACAAAAGGAAATTAAGGATACAAATTCGAAAGAAAGAAGTCAAATTATCTCTATTTGCAGGTGATATGATAGCATACATAAATGACCCCCAAAATTTTACTAGGAAACTCCTGAAGCTGATAAACACCTTCAGCAAAGTAGCAGGATACAAGATGAACTCAAAAACATCAATAACCCTCTTATACATAAATACCTTCTTTTTGTAAACATCAGTTGCCTAGACTCGGAGAAAAACTTACAAGCAAACTAAACTCAAGCTTAAATTTTTCCTTCCTTTGGCAAAACGATGTAATTTGTTTTACTTGGTGATTATTTGGACACAAAAACAGCTGGAAGTCACTGTGGTGCATTTCATCATTCTCTCACACTGATAAGATCCCATTTTGCACTTCTTTTATTAAAACAAACAAACAAACAAAAAACAACAAAACTTTGCCCTTAAATGCTGGTATCATGGAATGTACTATTTCCTTCAGGGTTCCCTGGCATCCACTTTCTGAGTGATGTGCTTAGTAAGAAACTTTCCCTGCTGTGGTCCTGCTAACACATATATTATTGGACATATCTGGTTTATTTTCACTTCTGAACAGTTTAACAAAGTCTCATCGAACATTTTGAAAATGGTGAACTGCTAATGTTTGTCTTTGTTTTGAATCAATTACATAGTTCAATAAGCTTATCCTGAGGTTAAATGTGCCTGACACGCTCATAGTTTATCAGAAAAGTATAAAAGTAATTTACAAAGTTAATTTTTTGTCTCTTTATTATACATGCTATAAAATAGGCTAAAATTAAGGGTAGTAGCATTAACAGTATAGTGTAAATTAGTGACATTAAGAAAAATCTGGAGATTATGTATCCAGAGTAAACAAATCCAGATGAGCAACATTCATATTTATTATTATATCATCTCCGTCTCTGTAGCTGATATGTATACCAGGTCTTCACACACTCTATCACTGAACTGTATCTCCAGCCCTTGGAGGAAAGAAATAAAAAAAAAAAAAAAAAAAAAAAAAAGGATTTCTAGTTTCAAATCAGTGCTAGCAATATATTTAAGCCAAATTAAACTAACTAAAAATTCACTGAAGTATTTCCAACACAGTTGACTGTCAAAAAGAACCCTGAGTGAAAGACTAGTCCACTGTTCCCTGTCCCTCCCTCCAATATGGAAGTCATAGACACTGCAGGTTTCACATCAATGGTGAAAGCACTTTGGTGAAGCTTGTGTTTAGTCAATTCATTTACATTCTTTATGATCATCCTTATGTTTTTGATTAAAAAATACTACTTTTTTCTTGGGGATAATTTTATTTTCTGACATATCTTTTTGTTATTTTAGAATTTAGTCTTAACTTATTTCGTGACAGTATCTGCACATGTATGTTCACAGTGGATGATGGAGGTCAATGGGTCCAGGGAAGTAAAATCAGAGTGGTCAGCAACCACTTTTATCTACTGAGCCATGTTTCTAGCCCTAGAATGGACTTAAAATAATAATATCATTCCTTAAATTGTCATTGAAAATATTTTCTAAAAGATTAAATATGTAATAACAAGCCATGTGGCTAAATAATAAAGCACATTATAAAGATATAGTTCCTATTCAATTACTAATGTTTCTCTTAGAGTAATAAATACAATTTTCTTATTTTCACTGGGAAGAAACTGCAAACTGGAGCTCATCTCAGCATATCTTCAACACTTGTGATATAATGTTTTTTTGTTTGCTAGTGTGTTTTGTTTTAACCCTCTATACAGTCTTATTTGGAGAACTACTAGTAATCTCAGAATGAGAATGACCCCTCTAGAAGAAACATGAGTTCTCCTGGAAAATATCTCTCAATATTCACATGTGTTTGAATCAATATTCATGATAATGCTATACCCTGAAAATTAGTTCTGCTGAAGTACGAAACCTGTGTTTATTCCATGAGGATGATGTACTTGGAGCATACTACTCATTTTCCTGGGGTTTGATTGCTCCATATTGTGAAAACCCACTAGCACTACTATTGGGATCTTTCCTGCATATTCTCTGCAGTCATTTTTCAAAGTTTGTTTTTTCTCATTAGCCATGAATTTCTGATGAATCCTAATGTCACTCTGATGGGTAATTCTCTGGATTTCATTGCCACTTTGAGCCAACTGAATATTGGTGATAGGATCAAGACCAGTCAGAACCAGCTCTATTCCTTCCAGTGCCATGACTTCCAATTTCACTTTTTAAAAACTGAGTTCACACAATGGCTTTTACTTTCTTCTCCAAATGCAGAGAAATTGTATTTAGCTTGTTTCTGAAGGAGAGACTATACAGTTCTTTCAATTAGAATTTGCCTTTCCCTGCTGAAACCACTAAACATTTTAGTCCTCTCTTTCCTCTGAAAATTTCCTGTTATTTTTACTGTGGGAGTAGTTTTCTAATTTGTGCATTTTAAAGATTTAATCTATTTTATTTATTTATATGTGCATTCATATGTATGTTTACATTTGTGTATAGTACTCATAGAGGGCAGAAAAGGATGTTGGACGACAGGAACTGGTGATCCAGGCATTTGTGAGTAATAGGCTTTTGCTGGGAACCAAACACAGGTCCCCATAGAAGACTAGGTTCTTTGAACCACTCAGCTGTCTCTTAAGCCTTCTATTTTACTCACAGTAGATAAGTTACTACTGCCCAACTGTTTTCTTCATATTTGTCTAAATATGGTCAACTCATCAGTAAAATAAAAAACAGCTGTGTGAGTTAATAAAGGAATTAGTACAATACATATGATGCATAGGCTCTTTAAGGGTGATTGGGAAGTTGTTTATAGTTAAGTAGCAAGGATTAGTTGCAAGTGAACTATGAGGATCCTAATCAAATGCACACACATTGTGTATTTAATACGTAGATTCATGAGGTCTTCATGTGCCTTTACGTACAGCTTTGATGGCTGTAACCGAAAGACATACTTTAATTAATAATACTATGCCTCTACTTTCTAGTCCATTAACCACTCAAGTATAAGAACTGTGACAGTAGTATGCTATTTAATGGTAACTTGAGAATTTTCACCCATGTTGCAAAGCTATTGTGGCATTTACAAAGACTTTTCCAGAACTAAGAACTAATTTATGGTCCTGACATTTACACTTCCCTTTAAATACTCCTGTGGCTAGTTAGTCACATAGAGAGTTTTTTACTACATTTTTAAAAAAATTCTAGCTTTTGGATGTTTAAATAATTTTATAAACTGACCCTTTTAAATAGATGGCAACATACACCAGAAAGGTATGAATTAGTACAGAAATCCTTAAAAACTCATAGTACCCTTTTTATTTAAAAAAAAAGTCAACACTTTTTTTTTTTACCAGTAACTTACTTTTTCTCTGTCCTTTTGTTACTCTGTTTCTGAAGTGTGCATAATATAATGACTTTCTTTACCAGCAGAACTCAGTTTAACGTTGTAATACTTTGTCTATACAGCTTATATACAGGCTTCATTTGATTAAAAATTTGGGGGTTACTTCTGGGCATAAGAAGTGTCTCTCAGCTATCCTGGGTGTCATATTTACTAAGAAGTCCATTTTATTTATCTTAAAAATCACATTTGACACTCTCTTTCTATTACTCCAAGTCAAGAAGCACAATTAGTGACTGTTTTTCACCAGGTTTAAAAAAGAAAATGCCACTCATTTTACTCAGATGAAATTCCCTTAAAATCACTATAACATGAGCTTTTCTAATGTATTTTTTGATAGCCATTGCTTTTTAAGAGATCAAAGTAGTTTCATATTGCTTATTTTGTATTCTATATATTCTCAAGTCTTGTGCATATTTCAAAGCCGTGAATCATTGTGTTTATATACTGCCTCTTTCCTTCTTTTCCTAACCAGTATTTATTATCATTGGACCCATTATCCACAGGGGCATGTAGCAGATGTTGGTTAAATGACCAAAAGTGTTTCCTTATCCTGGGCACACAGGAAGTTACATTGTAGTTGAGAATACATCCTTCCAACAATGTACTGAAAACAATGAAGAAGAGTTTCACATTTGACCTCTGTTTCTAAACAGATCTTCATCTGTCTCTCTCTTTCTCTGTCTCAGTCTCTCTCTCTCTCTCTCTCTCTCTCTCTCTCTCTCTCTCTCTCTCTCTCACACACACACACACACACACACACACACACAAATCTTGATATCTAGAAATTAAGGTTTTGTATGTTTACTTTTAAGTTGCCCAATGAGTGGAATCTGACTATCTCAGTTGTCTGATCAGAAGAGAATTACATAATCATTATCTAGTGTCTCCTGAGCTCATGTTAGGATGAGGAAAAATGAGACTCATTTAGAGTAAGTACCAACACCTGAGAAGATGGAGTAGAGCAAAATATTCACTCAGAACAACACAGTAATGAAGTCCATAATACAAATTATAAATACATAAGATGTTCTCATCTCAGGGGCTGAAATTTTTTACTAGAGCAAGTTTTGTCCAGGTTCTGCCTGAAATTCCTGTACAAGTGGCCACAAAAGATCTCAACTTGATCTACACCAACTAGATAACTAAATTTTTACCAATAATGAAACACAACAGAATGATTCCAGTATCCACAATGGTCAGATTTATGACTTTTGATAGAAAAACAATGGGAATGGAAACTGTATTGCCATTCTAAGGATCAGGTGGCAGGATAAAAGGTTAGATATATAGATAGATGACAGAGATGGATGAATAAATATGTATCTAGGTAGACAGATGTTAGATAGACAGACAGATACATAGATATGTAGATAGATAAACTGGTAGATAGATAAGTACATAGTAATTCAAAGCCTCTCTTAAAGTAACTTACTCCCTTCTACAAAGCTCCATCTCCTAAAAGTTTTATAACCTTATCAAACAGACTCACTAGTTGAGGAACAAAATTTCAATCATATGATCTTTTAGATGACATTTCATATTCAAATCATAACACTCCACCCTCAGGAACTAAGCTGACAGTGAAAGCCATGACCAGCAGCACTAAGTGGTCTCTCTGTGTCATCTATGAACACTCACTGAGCCAATCCTTCCCTCTAATCATAAAGTCATAACATGTAAATAGCCTGAAATAGCAAGTGTGTAATGAACTACTGTGGAAGTGTCAATGTTAAAAACAAAGCCTTTTATCTCCTTCAAGGAGCCTGCTCAACACTGGCTAGACCTGGGGAACACCTGTGTCCTCTGGGCACATGTATTTAGAGCATGGCCAGAAGGCCAGTTGAAGGTCCATGTGAGAATACATTCTGTGACCAATGTACTGAACCCAAAGAAGAAAAGTTTCACATTGGGACCCTGTTTCTAAACAGATCTTTATCTGTCTTTCTGTCTCTGTCTCTTTGTGTGTGTGCACATGCATGCATGTGTGCAACTGTAAGTTCCCCACTCTCTTACACTCTTGGACGGTGAGCCAGACTAGGTGTGAAAGTCATATGGATCAGTCTACAGGTTTCTAGAGACTCTGTGTTTGAGTTTTGTCTTATTCTGTATGAGTAAGTTGCTTTCCAATATACCCCTTCCAATAAATAATTCTTTTCTCCTGTTACCTATGATTTACTCATACTGTAGGGCTCTGATGTAACTTACCTTAAGGTTCCAAGAAAAAACCCTCCAATATTAGATTCTTGCTTTAATTATACAAAATTTTGGGGGATATTTTGATAGAACTCTGACACTCTAGAGACTACCCAATAAAATTATACCTTGAATCAGGATCTAGAGCCAATGACTAGCTGATCAGATTTGGCCATAGAAAAGCCAGCAATTTGATAGAGAAGACACACTGAAAGAAAATGATGAGGAGTAAAATTTGAGCTCTCTTGATTATGGAACCAGGGAAAAGAGGCATTTCTTGTGGTGTCTATGAAAAATCAAGATCAGCTAGTTGCTACTCAGTCTCTCTGGGCCAGCAGGTTTTTCACCCCAACCTTTGACTCCTGAGTTTAATGATAAGTAGAACAATAGAGACTTAACCTACATATTAGAGCTACAGTACAGCCATGGTCATAGGACTGGAAGCCCTGTCAGGCCATAGGCCCATTGGCCAATGGGGCATTGACTGAGTGGCTATGGGGCCACAGATAATAATTGAAATATCAGTAGACTGATGTGCAGCCATTAAGCTGACAGAAATATATCACAAAATAATATGAATCTGCATTTGATTGTTTTCACATGAGTTTTTAGGAGTTTTGAAAACAGGAGCTCACGAGATCCTATAAAACAGTTACAATAGACAGAAGTGTACAATCCTACACTTATGGGGTGAGTTCTCTTCCGCCACTGATAAGATTATTGAAGGAAAATGCATTAAGACATACTTTCGTTTCTCTTTACTCTTCTAAATGTTCCGTTGTGGCAGTGCACCAATTGCATAAAAGGTATTACCAACAATTTTCTGTCTTTTCCACTGGCATAATATTGACTGATCTTATAGAACTCCCTTACTTTTTTAATCAAGAAGGACAGAATCCTTATATGAACTACAATCTATATAGAGAGGTGACAAGTAGGTATGAAAAGCTGCCTCTGCATGGAGAACTAAGCAGTTTGTTCTGCAGATCAACTTAGCTAGTGCTCAAAATCCAATGTCTTTGCATATGTTCACAAGCTCATATTAGTATGAGAAATATTGAAAGAAGTTGTTTTTTTTAAATTACAGCTTGACCATTTATATATCTGATATAATTTAGAGGATGAGCATTATAATGTTTCAGATGTTTTACTTTCCCTATACATGTTTTCAATTTATTTTCATGATTCATGCATATTTGTTTTGTATTCATAGTAGTAAAATTATGCTGGAATATTTAAAATATAGTTTCTTGTCCTGAAAGCCAATTTAGAATTTGGAAAAGAAATGTATGACTAAAAATAACAATAAAGTATTATTTAAAAAATAATGCAGTTAATTATATATGTTTACTCAGAGGAATGAGCCTGCATAATGAACTGCAAGTCGTTTAATTAGCATCTATTAGACACCTGCCATAGAGTATCAGATAAATGTAGTAAAGATGAAAATGATTGGCTTCAGGCATGAATTAATTATTAGCATTGTCACACATTTTAAGTGAAGGCAAGTGTTTTTGAAACATGCCGCCAATAGTTAAACTAATGCATCAGGGCAAGTGGGGCCATTCCCCTAGTTCCAGAGAATTCTAAACATATCTCTAGCCAAATATATATTTTAACCAAAGCCTAAATGTGTGGTACATCTTTTTTCTATCATGACACATGCTCTACAACCATGCTATTCATCAAATACTTATGATACTTATACAGGTGATGGTTATGATAGAGTTTCATGAACTTTCTCTATTTTGTAGCCTGTGAGCTACAACTTGAAAAATAAATCCTAATTTCCGTTCAAAGACATCAGCTCCAGTTCCTACATCCTCATGCATCCTCAAGAGTATTTTTTTTCCCAGCTACCAGAAGAGCCACCAGGGTGGTTCCCTGTTTGTACTTTTTATACATCACCCTTTAAATTATATGACAGCCAATAAAAATGATAAATACAGTTTTAAATCTTTAAGACAGTTTAAAAATTGGGGGTGATGGTAGCATTTTGTTGTTATTTCTTGAAACAGAGCTTTTTTGTGTAACAGCCCTGGATTTCCTAGAACTTTCTTTGTAGACCTGTTCTCAAATTCAAAGATATCCACCTGCCTCCCCGTCCAAAGTGTTGTAGAATATTATTTTAAGGAGTATTACTTTTGTTTATGCTGTAGAACATTTGTTAGATGATGCAAAGATGTGTTGCATTATTGTTTGTTGCATTTGTTCAACTCTGTGAAGCTTTATTACTTTGCCTACTTAAAACACCTGATCGGCCTAATAAAGAGCTGAATGCCAGTAGTGAGGCAAGAGAAAGGATAGGGAAGGCTGACTGGCAGAGAAAGAAAATAGAAGAAGAAAAAGGAGAAATGGAGGAGGAAAAAATACACCAGGGGTCAGTCACACGGCAACACAGCCAGATAAGAACTACAAAGCAAAAAAAAAAAAAAAAAAAAGATAAACAAAAATAGAAAGATAAAAGCTCAGATGCAAAAGGTAGTTGGAATAAATTAAGAAAAGCCTACAAGAAACAAGCCAAACTAAGGCCCAGGCATTTGTAAGAAAACAAAAACTGTATTTTACTTGGGGTGGTAAGCTTGTAAAAAAGTCAAAGAGTAAAAAAAAAAAAAAAAAAACAACCACAAGGCCTTGTAATTCTTGCAAGTTTAATTCACTGAATTAGCCTGTTAAGTTATATTTACTTAGTGTAATTAGGAATCTCCTTCTTCAGTTAAGAGGAAATAGCTAGGTCACAACCTCCAACCCAGCATTTGGAAGGGTGATGAATGAGGACTGTCATGGGTGACTGATGAGCCTGAGATGTAACCAGTGTAGTAGCCCACCAGCTAGAAGTACATAGCAGAATCCTGCCCCACTCCAACTCCAAATAACAGAGGCTGGAGAAATTGCTCAATGGTTTAGAGCACTAATGCTTTCCCAAAGGACCTGGGTTCTGTTCCCATTAGCTACATGATAGCTCACAACTATCTGTAACTCTGGTTCCAGAAGATTCCATTATGGCCTCCATTGACACTTCATGCATATGATAGCTGTTTATGCAGAAAAAATCCATATATAATAATCTCAACTTTAGTCCCTTTGTTGTAATAATTATATCTTATAAAAATGATAATATTTCAGAACTAACCCAGAAATATGACATCTTTTTACTTTACCTGTAGACAAGTTAATTTAAATATGTCGTCTTCACATGTGAACAATGCATATAAAGGGAAGAATTTAAGTTAATGCATTTATTTCCAGCAATAGTGAAGAAGAAACAACATTTAAAAAGTCAGTAGAGGTGAATTTATCATTTGAATACTATATAAAAATAATGAATCAAACTAGAAATTAAAAATATGAGAAAGACAATTCTGAAACTTTCAGAGGGTCTGCATATCAAACACTATTTTCATCATTATTACTTAATTCTTAGGAAACAATAGTAATGTACTTTCCTTCTTTTATGGAATATAATGTATAGATAGTGTGTGTGTGTGTGTGTGTGTGTGTGTGTGTGTGTGTGTGTGTGTGTACATAAGTGTAGATGCCCATGGAGGCTAGCAGAAGGTGTCAGATCCTCTGGAGCTGGAAGTACAGGCAATTGTGGGTATATATGGGTGCTGGGAATTGAACTCAGGAACTCTGCAAGAACATCAAGCACTCTTAACCACTATGCCATTGCTCCAGCCTCCAACTGCTTTTTTGTGTATGCAGCATTATCCTGCCATTAGAACAGTGCATTCTTTCTGTATTTCCTGTGACTTCTTTCACATGAAAATAAAAGTAAGTTTTCTTAAGATGTTTTACCTATTTATACTTTAGAATGAAAAAAATTATGTCATCTTATGTCACTTTATTAAAAAGCAACTATTGCTAAAACTTTTAAGAAGGGTGTCCATGTCAACAACCAGCAACTTCTCTGCTGAAGTGTAGGGATCTTTACATTCTTTGTATTTAACTTCTCAGAATGGGCTTGAGATGAAGAACAAAAGGCAACTGAATCAAGGCTCTCTCTCTCCTGAAGTCGTGCATATATGATGCTCTGTAGAGCAAGTATATATTTTATCTGTGCATATCTTTGTATGCGTGTATGTTTCTTTGACTAAAATATGTTCTTTGTGTAAAAGCTTGCAGAAAAGTTTCAGATGTTAGTTGCTATGGTGACTGCCTTTGTAAAAAAGTGAATCACAGATTAAATAGCTTCATAAAACATACATACATGGTTAGTAGATAAACTACAGGTGCCCCATAGCCACAGTAATTTAAGCAGGCCTTCAGAAACTTTTAGAAACTTTACTTCTGAAAGACACAGCTAATAATAAACTTTCAGTAGCTGTCCCCATCATCAGCTGAAGACCACACATTTCCCTCAGGGGAAAATCATCCTTGCTAGATTCCACTGAAAATTAGAGGCAGAAAGGATAAAGGCTTTGCAGTACGAGTTGTCATTGCCCTTCTCAAATTCTGAGAGCTTGAAGCTTTGCACTTATGTCCCCAGGGTAACACCCTGAACACTGTCCTTTTGCATTCCAGATGTCACTGCAAAAGTGAAAGACTATACTTCTAGGCATTGAACACTTGGACTAATGGTATTTAGCGCTCACATTTTAAGGGACAGAGGAGTGTGCATGTATTTATCATATGACTTCTTGAAAAGTCATGGGCATAATTTTAACTACTAATTAATGTCAACCAGTTGAAGATGGAGAACGGCAGACTTCTAAAAAAAAAATAGCAATCAGTCAATTTTCTAGTGCAGTGCAGATAAACTTTGTAAATCATCTTAGCTGTATCTTCTTACTTTTGTATTAACGAGATGAAGGTTTGTTACTTCCTGCTTCCATCTGCTCCTAAAATAACAAGTGTGTGTGTGTGTGTGTGTGTGTGTGTATGTGTGTGTGTGTATGTGTGTTGGTTTTGGATGTAAGAACAGACATACTACCAGCTGCCACACTAGAATTTATTCAGGAAAGTTGCTGAGTGCATAAAAGGGAAGAGAAGCAGAAGAGAAAAGAAATGACCTTCCCCGTGGCTTCTCCTTATAAGAGAACTGGTGGGCACAGATAGCTATGCCAAGGCGTGATCCTTCTAGTATGCTGGCATGTTCTGCTGGTGTCATGTTGGGTTATTGGACCAATACATTTAACATGTACCTGCTACATGCCAGGAATTCTTACATTGTGTGAGTGTGTGTGTGTGTGTGTGTGTGTGTGTGTGTGTGTGTGTTTTACAGGTTATTTCCTTTCTCTGTCTTGGGCATTCTTTTTCCTCTTTAATCATAGCTCAACTCCATGCAACATAATGCCTACTTCTAACTCTGTGGAAGTTTTGATAAAGAATTTTTCTCAGCTCATTGTTCAAATGTGTGGTTCGATATCTGCCAGATTTCACTGCATTCTCATCTAAGTTGAAACTCCTAACTTAAACCAAGCATCACTGAGAGGTCACCAGCATGAGTGTTATTTTCTCTAAATTTTGCATCTAAATCTTGTAATTTCAAATTAATAAAACAAACTAAACTATATTAAATAGAATTATAAATGTAAAAATAATTTTTCATTTGTAATCATTTTAAATGGGTAAGCACAGTTTATAAAGCGATGCAGTTACCATGCTACTGAGACAGACATGGAGACGCTGCACACAGATGATCCTTTTGGGAATGCACTTCCCATCTATAATACCTGGATCAATACACTGACAGCCTTGAGCTTTCTCCTCTTGTGGGGTTTGTTTATGCTACAGAGAAGCTCCATGCCCAAGGCTATGCCTGTAGGAAAAGCTGTCACATGATGATATAGAAAGGAAAGGCCTGCCCATTCTATTCCAAAGCAGGAAGTTTAGATTAGCAGATTCATGACAGAATCTCCACAAATGGATGGAGGACTCATCAGTTTTGTTTGAGAGTTTGACAACCCTCTGTCTAATTCCCAGCTGTATCATGAATGATGGGACACTGATGTTGAGTGAGCATCTTGTGTCCATATTGTGCACAGACCACTCACAAGTTTTAATAGCCATGAACCCATAGTAAAGAACTGATATGCCTTTGAAACTCAGACCCTAGTTAGTGACAGCTAGGCTTCATCATTCTAGTGCATATTAAATTCTCACCACGAACAAAACAATAATCTCTGAGAAACAGGGCAATATACAACTGTTTATAATACTTAGTTTTAAATGTTTACTTATGATATGTTGTTTGTACTTTCATGTGAATATTAGAATATGTTGGGAAATTGCTGTTTATGAAAAACCTACTGGGGTTTCTGATGCCCATCACAGTCAGTCAATGAGCTAATTTAGGAGCACTAACAATCAGGTTATGGTGATGCTTTTCAAATTAGTTTTTCTTTCTAACTGAATAGGTAAAATAGGTAAAAATACTCATTTTAATATTAGAGGCTGGGCCTGAAAATAAACTGGCCAAAGTCATATTATTAGGATAAAATTATGTAAGTATTTCTGTTTTAATTTTTACATGAAATAAGTGTGGGAAGTCATAAAGACAATCCCCCGAGAAACTCAGGGTTTTGTGTGTTTGTTTGTGTTTTAAATTTGACAACCCACCACTGATTACCCTCTCTTTCCTTCTCCCAGTTCTCCCTCAGACTTCCCTTGTCAGCCCATCCATTCCCCAGGGTGGGCAAGGACTTCAAGATGAGTCATTTTCTTCTGGCAAATCCAGTTGAGGTAGGTAGGGTCGAGTCTCTCCCCCAGTATCAAGTCTGACTAGGGTGTTCCTCTGTAGGGAACGGGGTTCAGAGAAGTCACTTCATGCTCCAGCAATAAACTCTGGTCCTACGGCAAGAGGCTCCACACACTGCCATTTGACTGTCATTTAAATTCAAAGAGCTTAGTTCCTTTCCATGAAGGTTCTTCAGCTGTCATTTCAGAGTAAGTGATCTTCCAGTAGCTGGGGTCAGCCATCTTTGTTCGTCCCCTACTCATGATCCTATTCTCTTTGTCCATATAATCTCTTCTCTCACTTCAGCTAGACTGGGAGCTCAACCCAGTGCTTGGGTATAGATCTCTGCATCTGCCTCCATCAGTTGCTGGATGAAAGTTCCATAATGGCAATTAGGGTAGTCATTCATTTGATTATAGGAGAAGTCCAGTATCATCTTGTGAGTTCTTGGGAATTTCCATAGCATCAGGTTTCTCTCTAACCCCACAATGGCTTCTTCTATCAAGATATCCACTTCTTGCTCACCCTCTCTGGTACTCCCCAAATCATCTATCCTATTCCCTCTTGTTCTCTTCCTACCTCCACTTATCTCCTTCCTCTATCTTTCCAACTTACTCAGGCAATCTTTATTTCCCTTTCCCAGGGGGACCAACGGATGTGTCTCTTATGTTCCTCCTGTTACCTAGCTGCTGGTGGGCTGAAGATTGTAGCCTTGCTATCCTTTGCTTTATGTCTAAAATTCACTTATCATTAAGTACATGCCAGCCTTCTGGGTCTTTTACTTCATTCAGCATGGTACTCTCCAGACCGATCCATTTGCATGCAAATTTTAGGATGTCATGGTTTTCTGCTGAATTGTATAAATGTACCACAATTTTTTAAATCCTTACTTTAGTTGAGGGGCATCTAGGTTGTTCTGGCTATGACAAATAATGCTGCTATGAACATAGTTGAGATAATAGCATTGGCATAAGAGTGTGCATCTTTTGAGTATATGCCCAATAGTGATATTGCTGAATCATTGGGTAGATTGATTTCCAGTTTTATGAGAAACCATCATACTGATTTCCAAGACTGCTGTACAAATTTACACTCCCACCAGCAATGGTGGAGTGTTCCCTTTGTTCAATATCCTCCCCCCCCCACCTCAGCATTTGCTATTATTTGTGTTTTTGATCTTAGCCATTCTGATAGGTGTAAGATGGTATCATAGAGCTTTTTTTTTTGATATGCATTTCTCTGATGGCTAAGGATGTTAAACAATTCTTTAAGTGTCTTTAAGCTATTTGAAATCCTTCTGTTGTATTTGAGGTTTTTTTAACTCTAGTTTTTCTTGTGTTCTCTGTACATTTTAGAGGTCAGTTCTTTGTCAAATGTAGAGTTTGTGAAGATCTTTTTCTAATTTTTAGGCTGTCTTTTTGTCTTATTGATCATATTCTTTGCCTTACAGATGCCTTCTAAATTTCAGGAGGTCCCATTTATTAATTGTTGTGCTGTTGGTGTTTTATTTTTGAAAAAGTCTTCTGTGACATTGCATTCAAGACTGTTTCCCCCCTTTTTCTATCAGGTTTAGTATAACTGGGTTTTTGTTGAGGTCTTTTGATCCATTTTCACTTGACTTTTGTGTAAGATAATAGGTATGGACTTACTTTAATATTTCTGCATGCTACCATCCAGTTATGACAGCACTATTTGTTGAAAACACTATCTATTTTCATTGTATATTCTTGGCCTCTTTATCAAAAATCAGGTGCTTATAAGTATGTGGATTAATGTCAGGGTCTTCAGTTTGATTCCATTAATCTGTAAGTCTGTTTTTATGCCATTACCAAGCTGTTTTTATTATTGTAACTCTATAATATAGTTTGAAGTCAGGGATAATGATACCACACAAAGTTCTAATACTGAAAAAATTAGTTTTGTTAATCGTGGGTTTTTAGTTTTATTGTTTCTCCATATGATGTTATTTGAGGCTATTTTAAAGGATAATATTACCATGATTTCTATTTCAGCTCCTTTTTCATTTGTTTATAAAGGGGATATTAATTTTTTGTGTTAAATGTATATCCTCCTACATAGCTGAAGATGTTTAGCACCTGTACAAGTTTCCTAGATATCAGGGTGACTGTAGCCATATAAAAAGAGTTTGGCAAAGTTTCTTTGGTTTCTATTATGTGGAACAACTTGAGAGTGTTTGTGTTATTTCTTTCTTAAAATTGTGATAGAATTCTGTGTGAAAACCATCTGGTCTTGAGCTTTTTTGAGAGGAGTTTGGAGAATATTAATAACAGCTTCATTTTTTTTTAGGAGTTATAGGCCTCTTAAGGTCATCTATATGCTATTGATTTAATTTTGGTAATTGATGTTCTTCCTTATCTCTTTTAATTTAATTTAGTTTTAAATTCACTTTGTTAGGTATTAGGATAGCTATACCAGCTAGATTCTTAAGTCCATTTGATTAGAAAGTCTCTTCCAAATTCATTGAAGATACTATCTTTTTTGTCACTGAATATTTTTTATCTCCTTTTCAAATATCAGGTGTTCATAGGTGTGTGGGTTAATTTTGGGACCTTAATTCTATTTTATTGATTCACAAGTCTAACTTTATGCCAGTACCAGGCTGTTTTTATCACTGAAGCTCTATAGTATAACTTGAAGTCGGGGATGGTGATGCCTCCTGAGGTTCTTTTGTTGAGCAAAATTATTTTGGCAATCCTGGCTTTCCTCTTATTTCAAATGAAATTGAATATTGTTCTTTCAAGGTCTTAAAAAATTGTGTTGGGATTTTGAGTAGATTGCTTTCAGTAGAATTGCCATTTTTACTATGTTGATCCTACCTATCCAGGAACATGTTAGAGCTTTCCATTTTCTGATATCCTCTTCAACTTTTTTCTTCAGTGATTTAAAGTTTTGGTCAAACAGATCTGTTACTTCTTTGTTTATAGTTACATCAAGGTATTCAATGCTTTTGCAGATATCATAAAGGGTGATGTTTCTCTTATTTTCTTTCAGACTGTTTGTCGTTAGTTTATAGGAGGGCTACTGAATTTTTTTTAAATTAATCTTGTATCCCGCTACATTGCTGAAGGTATGTGTCAGCTGCAGAAGTTCTGTGGTAGAATTTTGTGGGTCACTTATGTATACAATCATACCCATAGAGATAGTTTCACTTCTTTTTTCCAATTTGTATCCTCTTTATCTCCTTTCATTCTCTTATTGCTTGGGGGAAAACTTCGAGAACTATATTCAATAGATAAGGGGAGAGAGGACAGCCTTGTCTAGTTGCTGATTTTAGTGGGGTTGCTGTGAGTTTTTCTCCATTTAGTTTGATGTTGACCATCGGTTTCTTGTAAATTGCCTTTATTATACTTAGAAATTTTTCCTATATTCCTGATTTCTAAAGAACTTTTATCATAAAGAGCTGTTGGACATTGTCAAAGGGTTTTCAGCATCTAAGGAGAAGATCATCAGTTTTTTTTTCTCCTTCAATTTATTTATATGGTGGATGACATTTATAGTTTTTGTATGTTGAACCATCCCTGCATTTAGGGGATGAAGCCTACTTGATCATGGTGGATGACGTTGTTGTAAGTAGTTTGCCAGAATTTTGTTAGGTATATTTGCATCAATGTTCATAATGGAGATTGGTCTGTAATTCTCTTTCTTAGTTGCATCTTTGAGTGGTTTGGATATCAGGGTGATTGTGACCTTATAAAAAGTGTTTGGCAGTATGCCTTCATTTTCCACTGTATGGAACAATTTTTTGAAAATTGGAGTTAGTTCTTTGACTGTCTGGTAGGATTCTGCAGTGAAACCATCTGATCCTGGGCTTTTTTAATTGGGAAATTTTTAATAACAACTTCAATTTCCTTTGGTGTTATATGTGTGTTTAGGTCTTTAAACTGTTCTTGATTTAATTTTGATAATTGGTACTTGTTCAGAAAGCTGTCCATTTCTCTTAGGTTTCCCATTTTAGTAGATTATAGATTTTCAAAGTATTACCTGATTATTATCTGGATTTTCTGGGTATCTATCATTATATCTCTCTTTTCATTTCTGATTTTGTTAATTTGGATACTCTCTCCCTGTCTTTTGCTTAGTTTGGATAAGGGTTTTTCTATCTTGTTGACTTTCTCAAAGAACAAACTTTTTGATTAATTGATTTTTTTGTATCATTTTTGTTCTCTTTGTTTCTATTGTACTGATTTCAGTGCTAAGTTTGATTATTTCTTGCCATTCACTCCTTCTAGGTGAGTTTGTTTCTAACTATTCGAAAGCCTGCAGATGATGAGTTGTTAGGTCTCTTGTGTGGGATTTCTCTTGGTTTTTCATATAGGTATCTAGCACTATGAATTTTCCTCTTAACACTGCTTTCATTGTGTCCCATAAGTTTGGCTATGTTGTGGATTCATTTTCAGTTCCACAATGTCTTTGATTTCTTTCTTAACTTCTTCCCTGACCCAGCAGTGGTTCAGTGTAGAGATGTTCAGTTTCCATGAGTTTGTAGGCTTTCTGTGATTTTTGATGTTGTCAAATTCTAACTTCAGGATATGGTGGTCTGATATGATATAAGGGGTTATTCCCATTTTTTAGTATTTATTGATATTTGCTTTATGACCAAGCATATGGTCATTTTAGAGAAACTTCCATGGGGTGCTGAGACATATGTTTATTATTTTGTGTTTTGATGGAAGCTTCTGTTAATATCTATTAAATCCATTTGTATCATAACATCTGAAAGACCACTTACTTATTTGTTGAGTCTTTGTCTGGTTAACCTATCCAAGGGTGAAAGTGGGTATTGAACTCTCCCTCTATTAGAGTGTAACATTTGATATAGTGTTTAGACTTTAGTAGTGTTTCTTTTTACAGATGAATGTGACCTTATATTAGGGGTATAAATTTTCAGGATTCAGATCTCACCTTAACCAATTTTTTTCTGAGAGAAATAAGTAATGTTTGTCTTGGTCTCTTTTGATTGGTTTAGATTTTAGATTGAAGTCAAATTGTTAAATATTAGGATGGCAACACCAGCTTGTTTCTTGTCATACTAGTTGGCAGTGTATAGAAAAATGCAAATAGATCCATGCCTATCACACTGCAGAAAACTCAAATCCAAGTTGATCAAAGACCTCAACAAAGAACCAGCTATTTTGAACTTGATTAAAAAAAAAGTGGGACATACCCTCCAATGCATTGGCACAGGTGACCATTTCATAGATGTAATACCAGTAGAACAGATACTAAGAACAACAATCAATAAGTGGGAACTCCTGAAACTGAGAAGTCTCTGTAAGCCCTACGACACAATCATTAAAACAAAATGACAGTCTACAGAATGGAAAAAGATTTTAACCAACCCTACAAGTGACAGAGCACTGACCTCTAAAATATATAGAGAACTGAAAAATTTAGAACCCAAAACTTTGAATAATCCAATTAAAAAATGGTGTTCAGAACTAAAAAAGGAATTCTCAGCAGAAGAATTACAAATGGCTGAAAGGCACATAAAAAATGCTCAATATCTTTAGCTATCAAAGAAATGTGTATCAAAACATTTGGGATATCATGCTACACCTGTCAGAACGGCTGTGATCAAAATCAAAGATGACAGCCTATGCTGGAGAGGATTTGGAGAAACAGGAACACCTCTCCATTGTTGTTGGAAGTGTAAACTTGTTCAGCCACGCTGAAAAGCAGTATGGTGGTTTCTCAGAGTCACTCTACCCAAGGATCCAGCAATACCATTATTGGGCATATACCTTAAAGATGCACATTTATACCCCAAAAGCATTACCTCAACTATGTTCATGGCGGCATTATTTGTAATAGCAAGAAAATGCAAATAACCTAGATGCCTCTCAACTGAGGAATGGATTAACACACTATGATTTATTTACACAATGGAGTACTACTCAGCTGTATGAAAAAATAATATACTACAATTCACAGACTAATGGATGAACTTGGAGAATATTCTCATGAGTGAGACCTCACAATCCCAAAAGGATCAGCAGGGGATGTACTCACTCCCTAGTGCACTTTAAGCAATAGCATTTTTATTTCATTGAAAGATGATGGGTGAATATAATGATTTAAATCACAAACACACACACACACACACACACACACACACACACACACATCACACACACTCTAAAAAAAAGCCTTTCTGGTTTGGTTGCTTAGCAGGAACTTGTGGGAGCTATACTGCATCCATGGGCATTAGCTGTGACCTACTGTGCTTTCTTTATCTGTAGCTGAGCCTAACCTGGCTGAGGAGCTTTAGATTGTATTTTTTATGTTTTATATATTTAAAGAAAAAGAGGTTTTATTACTGTATTTTTTTTAGCTATAGTCGATGTTTTCCTTTTTTATATAAAGTTTAATATTGATTTTCAAAATCAATAAAAAAGAAATTACAGAGTCTAAAAGACGGTACAAAGAGCTAGCCAACAATTAACTTAAAATACCTCAAATTGCCTCAGAGTATTTATTTATTTCATATTTATCTTCTCCCAAATTGATTGTTCAAAGAAGTTGATCTGCAAGTCCACTATCTGTGACTGTTTTTTTATTTTGTATTTATCAAGAAAAACAGCAAATTGAATTTAAAATGCTGATAAGTTAACAATAACTATAAAGAAAAAAATCATAAGCATGACTTATCAAGGGTGATAATGCAAGTAATTTGCTATATATAAAATTACTTTGTGTTCAACTTTCCCACTGGATTTTTTTTTCCTGTCCCTCTATATCCCCATTCAAGGTCCCTTCCCCCTCCCGCCACATCAGGTCACCCTTTAATTCTCCACAACTCCCCATCCCCTCCCTGGGCAAGTTGCAGACAGTCCAATGGTCCCACTGATCCAATAAAGCTTAGTTCAGTCTCCCCTCCTGGCAAATCCAGTTTTGTCCCCTCTCCCTCAAGAGTGAGTCAAGTGTTCCTATAGGTGTAGTGGGACCCGAAGGGTCAGTCAAGGGTGTTTCTGATCCCAAGCTGTTCAGTGGTTGTGGTTTGCAGCTTGGGCATGCTTGCCTTTTTCCTTGTTAGTTTGTTTAGAGACCACTAATGAGTGAGTACATCCCCTGCTTATCTTTCTGGGTTTGTGATGCCTCGCTCAGGAGGATAGTCTCCAAATCCATCCATTTGCCTGCAAATTTTAGGATATCATTTTTTCTTACTGCTGAGTAGTATTCCATTATGTGGATGTACCACAGTTTGTTAATCCATTCTTCAGTTGAGGGACATCTAGGTTGTTTCCAGGTTCTTGCTATTACAAATAATGCTGCTATGAACATAGTTGAGCTAATACCTTTGGAGTGTGACTGTGAATCTTTAGGGTATACACCCAGAAGTGGTATTGCTGGGTCCTTGAGGAAATTGATTCTCAATTTTCTGAGAAACCACCATAATGCATTCCAAAGTGGCTGAACAAGCTCACACTCCCAACAACCATGGAGTAATAAGGGCACCTACTTATGTAAAAGAAATACTGCTAAAGCTCAAATCTGACATCAATTCTTACACCCTAATAGTGGGAGACTTCAAGTATCCCACTTTCAACTCTGGATAGATCAACCAGACAGAGTCTCAACAGAGAAATAAGGAGTCTAAAAGAGGTTATGATGAAAATGGATTTAATAGATATCTACAGAAGCTTCCAACCAAATGCAAAGGAATATACATATTTCTCAGCTCCTCATGGAACTTTCTCCAAAACTGACCACATAATTGGTCATAAAGCAAATATCAACAAATACAAAAAAATGGAAATAATCCCTTGTAACATATCGGATCACCAGGGCCTAAAGTTAGAGTTCAACAACATCAAAACCCTAAGAAAGCCTACCAACTCATGGAAACTAAGCATCACTGAGCTGAACCATCTCTGGGTCAAGAAAGAAATTAAGAAAGAAATCAAAGTCTTCCTAGAATTTAATGAAAATGAATCCACAACGTATCCAAACTTGTGGGACACAATGAAAGCAATCTTACGAGGAAAATTTATAGCGCTAGATGCCTATATGAAAAACCTAGAGAAATCCCACACTAGAGACCTAACAGTGCAGCTGAAAGCCTTAGAACAATAGAAGCAAACTCACCTAGAAGGAGTAGATGGCAGGAAATAATCAAACTTAGAGCTGAAATCAATACAATTGAAACAAAAAGAACAATACAAAGAATCAATGAATCTAAGAGTTGGTTCTTTGAGAAAGTTAACAAGATAGATAAGCCCTTAGCCAAACTAATCAAAAAACAGAGAGAGAGTGTTCAAATCAACAAAAT
>PVIH01006121.1:0-105571 GCA_004025045.1 Sigmodon hispidus | reverse complement strand
CACCTCCTGAGGTTCTTTTTTTGAGTAAAATTATTTTGGCCATCCTGGCTTTCCTGTTATTCCAAATGAAATTGAGTATTGTTCTTTCAAGTTCCAAAAAATATTTTGTTGGGTTTGATGGGCAGTGCATTGAATCTGTAGATTGCCTTTGGTAGAATTGTCATTTTTACTATGTTGATCCTACCTATCCAGGAACATGGGAGAGCTTTCCATTTTCTGATATCTTCTTCAATTTCTTTCTTCAGTGATTTAAAATTTTTGTCAAATAGGTTTGTTACTTGTTTGGTTATAGTTACTCCAAGGTATTTAATACTATTTGCAGCTATTATGAAGGGTAATATTTCCCTTATTTCTTTTTCAGCTCTTCTGTCTTTAGTGTATAGAAGGGCTACTGATTTCTTTAAGTTAATATTGTATCCTGCTACATTGCTGAAGGTGTTTATCAGCTGTAGCAGTGCCTTTTAAGAGTTTTATGTGTCACTTATGTGTACAATCATATCATCTGCAAATAGAGATAGCTTCACTTCTTCTTTTCCAATTTGTATCCCCTTAATTTCTTTTTGTTCCCTTATTGCTTTAGCTTAAACTTCGAGAACTATATTTAATAGATAAGGGGAGAGAGGACATCCTTGTCTAGTTCCTGACTTTAGTGGGATTGCTTTGAGTTTTTCTCCATTAAGTTTGATGTTGGCTGTCAGCTTCTTGTATTACATGACTCAGATCCTTATATTAATTTCATCCTGTTTGGCCTATTGCTCAGGCATATTGCTAGCTAGCTCTTTCACCTTAATTCAATTAATTGCCATTAATCTGTCTTGCCACATGGCCTGTGGCCTACATGTTTTATTACATGTTGATTTTTCTGTGGCTGTATCCTCCTCTCTCTCTCTCTATGTATGTATGTGTGTGTGTGTGTGTGTGTGTGTGTGTGTGTGTATGTATATCTTCCACCCTTCTTTTACCTATACTCCAATTTCCTGGCCTACCTATGCTGTCTGCCATGGTCAAAATAGTTCCTTTACTTAAAGAATGACTTTCACAGCATACAGAAAGCCATTCCAACATCAACCACCTAAATAAATGACAGAAGTATTCACAAGTAATCAGGGCTAAGCATGTGATATATATCTAATATACAATTTTAATTGAATTTATTGATTTTTAAATTCTTTTTTAAATGTTGCATTTTACAAAGTTCATTAATATTTAATAATTTATGGATTTCAATTCCAACCAAATTGTTTATTTATCTTAATCCTTAAAGTGTTTTGTTTCACAGTCTTATAGTTACATAAAGCCATTTTGCATATTTGCCATTTGATATCTTTCTCCATTCCTCCCCCCTCCCTCCTTCTTCAATGCTATTTAAAAATGTTTCAATCCTTCTTTAATCATCAGAAAGGGATAGTTTGGGCTCATGATTCAAAAATAAACAATAGAGCAGTTATTTGAATTTTTTGTTGCAGTTGCCCATTATGAATAACTTATAGTATACTAACAATAGCTATGGTGCAGAAATAAAACAATCATGCCTTGTATAGCTGTTTGTCACCATTCATTATGATCATTAGTAACTTGGCTGATTAAGGATGATGCTGCCTTTGTGTCTTCTATCTTCAGTCATGACTTTTTGTTTTAATAAACCTCTTTTGAAGTTCAAAAAATTATTTTTAAAATATTTAAATTTATTATTAATATTTCTTTTACATACCTTCAACTGTATCCCCTCTCTCCTAGTCTCACACTCCCCTCCTCCCCCACTGCCTCTCACTCCACCCTCCAGCTACTACTCAAAGAGAGTAAGACCTCTCTTGAATAGTCATTACAGGCTAACACACTGAGTGGAGGCAGGGCCCATTAATTCCCCCTGTATAAAGTCTGAACAAGATCTCTCACAATAGGGAATGAGCTCCAAAAGGCCAATTCATGTAAGTGAGATAATCTGGAACTAAGTCTTCTGAATGAGGGTCACAGTTGTGTCAATCAAGCTGTAATGAAGCCCTGGCTCTTTGACTAAGAAATTATTCTTAAGTAGAAAGTAAAATACCTTTATTTGAAATTCATACTGATTTAGCGGTATTTGATAGTCATCAAATATGGTATATAACTCCCATATGCTATGATTTTAAATGCATACTATTCCATAGAACAAAGTGAATTTAAAGAAAATATAGACTCATTGTAAAATGGTAGTTTGGTAATATCTATACTATGTTTTCTATGACCCCAATAATTGGCATCATTTGTATATGATGCATACCTTAAAAGAATAAAGAGTTGAATCAGGAAAGAAAGGAGTAATTTTATGTCATTCAATGACCCTGTAATTCATTGTAAGCACAGTATAGTGGTGGACCTCATGGATGTTCTGAGAATGTGAAAAGGCAGTACATGCCCTTTACTTCATAGGAAAACTAACCCATGGAGGAAAACTAAAGCCATCAACCAATGAACAAATAAATGTCTTCCATTCAGCAGACCTGTACTCAAGATTCCAAATGGTTTCTTTTCACCTAAACCATCAAAATTCTAACTAATTCATTATAAGATGGTCCTGTCATTTGTCTGTACATATTTCCCCAGAGCTGGACAACCCAGTCATTTTAAATGTCCAAAATTTATTGCTGGTTTTTCTTTTTTTTTAATTTTTTAGAAAATAAATTCCTTTTGTCCCCATGTAACTGCTTGCTCCATGGTCTTTCACTTCCTACCACAGTAAAAGTTTTCTCCCTCTTCTAGTATCTCCTCGCTAGGGTCCTTTGTAAGTATTAAGCAAACCTGTTCTATGAATGACTATGGTTCTACATCAGAAAAGAAGACTATAAGAACTGCAAGGTATCTTCTGTCATAGAACTCCAGATGTTGATCTTTTACTACAATGTGTCAATAGACAAGTCTAAGTCAGATTTGTGCTGAGTTCTTGGCCATAATCTAAAAATCTCTACATAGACTTATTATCTAGCTTAAGATTCTTGTTAATGCTTTTGTTGTTGAGTGTGGACAATATTGCATCTATATTTTAGAGAAAGGGAGCTTTTCTTTTTATTTGCTTCTTTATTTTTCCAGTAGAGTTGGTCCTAACAGCAGCACACAGTATTCCAGAACCTGTTTCTGTTGTGTTTCCAGGAATGTGTATCTTGTGCTTTCCCAGACCTTAAATGTCACAGTGCTCTGTTCTGATTTAGCTGTGGAATATTGCTAGAATATTGTTCTTCATTCTTTTCTAAGCCACTAGTTCGTAGATTGGTGACCTTTTTTGATCAAGGGTGGTTTTGAATTTTCTGCCAATGCCTCATTTCCTTACCAACTATCTGTTTTAAGTCTGATACTCAAAAGATGTAGAATCAAAATGGAATGCCTATAGTGGTTAACCACAGTCTTGTTTCTATAAGAGAACCTAGACACTGTAAGCTCTGCAACCAGAGCATAGGCTGACGTAGCAAGTAAGTGGTACTTCAAAAAGTTGTCTTCATTATACAGCAAACCAGATGATTCAGATATGACCAGTACATCTGGATACCAGTTTCATCTTTTGGTAATTGTGTGAACTTTAAAAATAACATTTGATCTACATGAGCCTTAGTTTTCCTAATAAAATGAGAAAAAATATTTCTCTTATTTAAATTTTTAATTTTTTTAAGAAATTACTTAACCAGACTGAGCTGTAAAACTCCAAATTTTTTGTAGAATTCTACTCACAGAAAAAAAAGTAAGAATGTGCCATTGTGGTTACCAAAACCCACAGGGTTTCTGTGGCTATCAACTCTGTACTAAATGCCACAGTGACACATATATAACTACTCAGTTCATGGCATCTGGTAGGACTGACAATATGGAACAAAATATAAATGGTAAATTGTTCACCAAAAACATATTTCCCTAGAGTACAAAAGCAATATCTGAAGGATCATCTGAAGCAACAGAAGAACAAGTGCCTCAGATACAAATTAACTATATGTAGAAATGTTTAAATCATAGTCAACAACTTGACCTGAACCAAACCAAAACTTGTCAGTTGTAACCCTGAGGCAAAAGTCTGAACTCCTTTCAAGTGTGACCACACTGGCTTCAGAGAATATCTGTGTCACAGAGAATTACTTTTCTTACACTAAGCCTTTAGAAAAGATAGCCAATTTTATTAACTCCTACTGATTTCTTAAACAAAGGTTGAAGGATGCTTATTTGAATCACACATTATTAGAATCACATTTTAATTATAGGCTTTTAAACTCTTTGCCTTTCTTCAGAAATTGCCTTAGAAAGACTATACTCCTACATAGTTTTGGAAGTTCTACCCTTATCATCCTTCATGGTCGGCAGCCAAGGTCTTCACCTTTATAAAATATCCCTGAGTCCCTACAACACTGCAGTTGATGTATGTTATCCCTCCTTTACCCTCCCACAGCATTTGATATACTCATGTATCACAATAAGTAACACTTTGACTTTAAAGGCCACTGATTCACAAATATGCCCTAACTCCCTTAATAAATTCTAAGATTCCAAATTTAATAATGCACCTTGAATCTGAAGATGCTCAATAAATGTATTTCATTTTCATATTTATCACTATTTTTGAAGCTTCCATTTTCAATTAAAAATAGATTACTCAATTTAAAAAAAATTGTGGTAGGGTCTCATGTATCTCTGGGTGACATTGAACTTGACACAAAGCTGAGGCTGATCTTGAATTACAGATCCTTCATTCATGTGCTAAGAATGCAGACAGATGTCACTTTATAGGGAAGTCTATTATTTTTCCCAATGGTAGAACTTTCATTATGATGCAAACAAAAGAGTCTTTCCTCAGTGTGTAAATAGGTGTCTCATACATGTCACCCACAAGAATGCACCAGTGGAGAAAGCCTTATCAAGGTGAAGAGAGAAGATCCAGAAGCATTCCTGTGACCTCACTTGACAGACCTCAGTTATGAGAGCAAAAGCTGGAGGCACGGATGTGTGGAAGTCATACAACAGCACCACATCATGTCACCTGATCAAAATGCCTTTCTTTTCATTCAGCAATATTGTATCTTTCTCCCATGTTCATCAGGCATTTACTTTCTTAATAAACTTTCATTTGAATGCACATTTAACTACTAAAATTTTAAATGAAAGTAATTATTTGAAATGATATTAAATTATACCTAATTTTAAAATGCATCATAAAAGTTTATAAGCCAGTAGTTTTTTTCAAATTCCACATGTGAGATGCTCACAAGTCAGACATAATTATAACACTTAGCATGCATGAGATCTTTCACTAATTACAAATAGCATATGGCACAGTAAAAAGGATCACAATAAAATGGTAATATGCTAACATTTGTAAAATGTGTTTATTTCATACACAGAATTGTATGTGTAACTGAGAATTAAAAAGAAATATTTCCCAGCATCATCCCTGACTATTACATGATAACTTACTGATAACCTCCTCACTGGTCCATTTTTCATGAATGTCAATAATCTCTATCAATTCATTGCAGACAAAAATGTTCTAAGATACACATTCAATACTATTATTAAATGATACAAAATAGTAATTTTATGCTATCATTAAATATTATAAGTAATAGTTAAAATTCAAAGTATTAGCATAGGGAAAAACTGGACATGAGAAATGGAATTTCAGGTTATCCTGCATAATTCTCCGATTGTCCTACATATCGGAGTCACCTGTAGAATATCAAATCACTTTGATGCTTATATATACCTTTCATGAGTTCTGATTTAATTGGCCTGTGTAGGACTATGAGCAAGAACATCCTCTGCAGTATCCCAGGAGATACAAATATGTATCTAGTGTTAAAGACCAGGGTGCCAAATGCTAGGCCATCATCCTAAGAAGGTTAATAGTAGTTCCCTGATGATTTGTGCACAGACCAATAGTGTTGTCTGTCAATATATTTTTTTATTTTTTATTTTAAGAAGAAAATTTTAAGTGCAGCATGCTTTATCGATCCTTGAGAAGTTAATCCACTTTCACTAAAGAAAAAATTTATGTAGAATTTGTCCTATTTAATAAAATTATTTAATGAATGTTTGCCAAACACCTGTGCATCCATATTCCTCAGACATCACAGTGTATTGTTATACATAGTCCATTTGTGAACTCATTCATTTAGTTATCAACATTTCATGTGCATTCACTACATATTAGGCTACATATTAGGCTATAATCCCAGGGGTGAAAGAGATAAAAATGAAAGGCAGTATTCTTGTCAAAAATATTCTCCACTGATCAGAAAGATGGACCATCAAGCAGCAGTTGAGTCAATGAGACAGCAGGAATAGCAAAGATAAAGAAATGACCATCTGACTTTGAAGACAAGTGGAGGTCAGTAGTAGAAGCTTTGAAGCAGAAGGACCACTCACCTTGGCCAGAAAAGATGGCCAGGAACTGGTCAATCAGAAAAGAAAGAAGTTGTTTGATGACTTAGGAAAATGGCAATGGCAACAGTCAGGTATGTGACTAGGCATACAAATGGAGTTGTGAAGGCTTGATGGAGAAGTGAAGACATGAGATGACAGACATAAAGGAGAGATAAAATGTGGAAAAAGAGTGATGTATAAAAGGAAGTTAAATATAAAAACAAATTTCAACAGAAGGAAGGAATGCTGATGTTTTGCAATGCAAATTACATAATATCTTTGATTAGAAGCAAGCCATCCTTTTCATTTTGATGTTGTTTTGTTTTGTTTGTCCTTTTTATTTATTCTTCTGTTATATATCAAATCCCAACCTCAATATCTCCTTCTTCTCCTCCTCCTCCTTCTTCTTCTCCTCCCAGCTTCTCCCCAACTTTCCCTCTCCCTCAGATCTTCTCCTCCATTTCCCTTAAGAAAAGGGCATGCCTCCCAGGGATATGATATGTATATCATATCAAGTTATACTTCCCCTCATATTAAAGCTGAATAATACAACCCAATAGGAGGAAAAGGATCCCAAAAGCTGACAAAAGAGTCAGAGATAGCCTCCCTCCCACTGTTAGGAAGCTCACAAGAAGACCAAGATATATAACCATAACATGTATACAAAGGATCTAGCTCAGACCCAGGCAAGTTTCCTGGTTGTTGGTTTAGTCTCTGTGAGTCTCTATGAGTCCTGAGTAGTCGATTCTGTAAGCTATGGTCTTGTAGTGTCCTTGAACCCTCTGGCTTCTACAATCTTTCCTATCCCTGTTCTTTAGGATTCCCCTGGCTCTAAGTATAGCAGAGTAACATTAGGAATCATTTCATTGATGTTTTTCTTGTTGTGTTAGGTTCTATACTAGATCACTGAGATATCTAGCCTCTGGGTCCTGGCCTTCCAAGCAGTATCAGACATGAGCTCCCTCTCATGGCATGAGTCTCAATCAAGTTGGACCAGTCATTTTTTGTCCATTCCCACAAATTCTGTACTACTTTCATTTAGCACATATTGCAGTCAGAAAAAAATTGTACGTCAAAGGTTTTGTAGCTGAGTTGGTGTCACAGTCTCTCCACTGGAAGACTTGCCTGGTTACAGAAGATGACCAGTTTAAACTCCATATCCCCCATTACTTGGAGTCTTCGTTATGGTCACCCTTAAGAATTCCTGGCAGTTTCCATTGTATGAGGTTTCTACCTTACCTCTAAAATGTCTCCTAATGCCAGTTATGTCTCCAAATACTGATCCCCTGATCCCTCCTGTTTTCATCCCCACCTGCCCCAGTCCACTGTCAGAATCTATACTATGCATGCATTCCCTCCTTGATCCCTCCGTGTGACTTAGCCTTTCTAGGTCTGTGGATTGTAGCATGATTATCCTTTATAGCTAATGTGCAGTTGTGAGTACATACCATGTTGTCTCTCATTCAGGATGGTTTTTTGTTTGTTTGATTGGTTGTTTTTTGTTTTGTTACATTTTGTTTTTAGTTTCATCTATTTGCCTGCGAATTTCATGATGGTACATTTTATAGTTTGAGTAAATTTCATTTTGTATTACATTCCTTTATTTATGGTCTGCTGAGATACACCAAGGTTTTTTTTTCCCAGTTTCTGGTTATTACAAATAAAGCTGCTATGAGCATATTTGAGCATCTTACTTGTATTAAGATGAAAGATAGTTCAGCTGTTAAAGGCTATGCTGAAAACCAAAATTATAAAAGTCATCCTTTCTTATGGTCTATTCTCCTTCTCAATGAATATGCAAGAGAAATGGAAGAAAATCAGTGATGAAGATTAAAAGAATACTTAATCAGAGGACAAAAGACAATGGATTTTCTGGATAATGTAATTTTTAAGTCACACTATACAGAACAAGCCTATTCATGGAAAAGAAATAAACAGCTTGTTTAAGTGACTATATTTTGTTATACTGACGTGATTTACTATGCTATGCTATTATATATATGATTTACATATGTATGTTCCATACAGTTTTTATATAACTAGCATGTGCATATTTTAACTCTATTTTCCTTTATGTAGAATTTAAGTACATGCATCTAGCATATCCTCCAAATTTCCATGTATGCTAGGAGATCCCTGCCACTAGCCCTTTCTCTTTATAACTCTTATCACTAAGTCACCTATCACATGTCTGATCTTTTGATCAGAGTTCTCTAGTAGTCACCTAAACCAATTGAGCTATTATGACCAGAGGTTTTATGACAGAAATTTGGGCAAGTGGTATGAATGATATAGTATGTGTGAAGGTGTGAAGGTGGGAGAAGAAATATGAGAAACATAGACTAGTTGAGATTAAATCAAAGTTTGGAATCAGTGATTTCAAAGCTATTATGGGATGTAGTGAAGGTTTTTTTCCAGTGCAATATTTTTATTTATTATTAGGTGATTTTACATCATACACCCAAACAAACTCAGTTATCAGTCCTCTCAGATTCACACCCACACTTATAATCCCCCCATTTACAAAAAAGCCCATTCATGCTGCTCATTTACTTACTGGGCTGTAGCCAGCCCCTTAGCCCCTTAAAGAAAATGAGCCCTTCATCACCCACACCACTGTCAGAGGCCATCAATGCAGAAGTGAAGCATTGTGTCGTTTAGCTATGTTCTAGCCTTGAGCTCTTGTATACACTGACATTTTTTTAAGTCCACTATTGAGTGAGTACATATCCTGCCTAACTTTCTGGGTTTGTGATATAGCTCTCAGGAGGATATTCTCCAAATTCATCTATTTGCCTGCAAACTTTAAGATATCATTTTTTTCTTACTGCTGAGTAGTACTCCATTGTGTAGATGGACCACAGTTTGTTAATCCATTCTTCAGTTGAGACGCATCTAGGTTGTTTCCAGGTTCTTGCTATTATGAATAATGCTGCTATGAACATAGTTGAACTAATGTTTTGAGTGCAAGTGTCTGTCTTTAGGGTTTATGCCCAGAAGTGGTATTGCTGGATCCTTGGGGAGATTGATTCCCAGTTTTCTGAGAAACCGCCATACTGCATTCCACAGTGGCTGAACAAGTTTTTACTCCCACCAACAATGGAGGAGTGTTCCCCTTGTTCCACAACCTCTCCACCATAGGCTGTCATTTGTGTTTTTGATCTTAGCCATTCTGACAGGTGTAAAGTGGTATCTCAAATTTGTTTTGATTTGCATTTCTCTGATGCCTTAAAAATGTTGAGCACTTTTTCAGTCATTTGTAATTCTTATGCTGAGATTTCCCTCTTTAGTTCTGAGCTCCATTTTTAATTTTTTTTATTATGAATAAAGTCATATTTTTATCCATGTATCCCTTTGTTCAAACTCCTTTCCCCCTCCCACCCCTTCCAGCCACTCTCTGTTCACTCCATCACTTTATCTCCTCCCCAGCAAGGGCAAGAGGTCCCTAGGTCCCAAGGTGGCTTAGTTCAGCATCCACTCCAGGCAAATCTGCTTTCTTTACCCAAACATAAGGACTGGGTCAGGTGTTCCTCTGGAGGAAATGGGCTCCAAGGTGTTGCTCCAAGGTGTTTCAGATCCTAAACTGTTCAGTGGTTGTGGTTTCCATCTTTGAAATGCTTTACTTTTTGTTTAAAGTCCACCAATGAGTGAGAACATCCTCTGCTTGTCTTTCTGGGTTTGTGATACCTCACTCAGGAGGATATTCTCCAAATCCATTCATTTGCCTCCAAATCTTACAATATCATTTTTTTTTTTTTTACTGCTGAGTAGTACTCCATTGTGTCGATGTACCTCAGTTTGTTAATCTATTCTTCAGTTGAGGGGCATCTAGGTTGTTTCCAGGCTTTTACCATTATGAAAATGCTTGTAGCAAAGCTTTAACTCAGGTTTGAAATGCTCTTTCAGACGACCTGAGTTCAATTCTTAATATACAGGTTAGGCAATACAAAAACTCCTATAAGTTAAATCCAGATCTTTGGATGTTCTTAGCTTTCCACAGGCACCTGCACTCATATATAAATGCACCCACATAGACACATATGCACAATTAAAAATAAATATTAAAAAATAAAAAGGTTATTAGGTAAAACTATTCGAATAAATGTTAACTCAAAAGAAAGAGGACTAGAGTTCACTCACCAAAGAAAGTACATCACCTGTAACAGGGTTGAACCACTATGGACTCTCAGTCTAGGATAACTGGGTGAGTGGATGAGGGAATGAAAATGTGCATTAGTTTTAGTTATTTTGTAATTATTCACTAAACTTGGAATAATTGTCACTGTAGAAGACAGCAGAAGTTAGGCAGCTTTTTGCAATGTTAAACAAGAAATAAATGTGTTCTTTCATGGCATTTTTGCAAAACGAAATTGATAATCTAAAATATCTGGCAATGGAAAATACAAATAAAAGAAAAAAATGTTCCATGTTATTTAATCCTTTAGGAGAGGAACATTTTTATTTGACACTCAATGCTTTCCCTTTTTCAACTCTTGTTATATAGCCTAAGAGTAGATAGCAAACTGATAGAGAGCAACCCAAATGAATAAGGTGAAACAGAAAGAGAGGGACAAGAAAATAGGAACAACACAACCCTTTGTAGCTTTGGAAGTTGAGCACCTGGACATCACCAGCCCTATTAACAGGATTTCTGGGCATAACCAGCCTTGATAATAGCATGCCTGGGCATCACTAGCCCTGATAACAGGATGTTTAGGCATCACCAGCCTTGCTAACTTGGTGCCTAGGTATCACCAGCCTTGCTAAGAGGGTGCTTAGGCATCTGTAAATTTTCCTTTTGCTGCTTGGTAAGGGCTCAGCAAACTACTTTCATAATTCAACCAGTCAATTATTATTCTAGAAACTGACAATGCAATGGTAGACACTGAGTTTCACATTAGGATTGTCCTAGAAGACATTCATGGAAGTACCCAAGCAATAGTTAAAGATCAAAGGGTTTTACATTTTAAGATCTCATGACAATTTCAATTTAAGTTTATTGCTGGCTGTAACTTCTGCTAGCATTTTTTTCACTCTATATTAGCTGGATGATAAGTATCAGGCTGGAATGGAAATCTTAATGGAATCTCACATAGTAGAGTTTGAGCATATATGAAGAGGTTGGGGAGGATTTTACACAGAACAAACATTTAACGTGGATATAAAATTGAATATGAGCCAGGAATGTAAGGTCAGAGTGCAGGACTTCATGGAAAAGGAATACCAAATACTGAGTTTCAGGATTAAGAACAAACATAGTACTTCCTAAGAAAAGAAAAACAGCTGATGAAAATGAAATAGCTTAACATGGAACTTAATGCACTATATTTTTTGCAGAGCAAATGTGATGGATCAGTTGGCAAAGTGCCATTGTTGAAAACATGAGAAACTATACTTGATCCCCAGAATCCATATAAAAACAAAGCACAGTGGGGTGTACTTGATATATACAAATGTTAAGTAGGCAGAAACAAGAGGTTCCTTGTAACTTGCCAGCTATCCAGCTTACCCTACATTGTGAGGTCAGGCTAATGAGAGGCCATTTCTCGAAAACAAAGAACAAGGTGCCTTAGAAATGTCAGCTGAGGTTACTGCAGCCTCTATATGCATATGTGCTCATGTGAACATGCACATAAAAAGAGAAATAGGGTTTAAGATTTTAAGTGCAGTGAAACAAAATAATGAAGGATACACACAGCATTTCTCAGAATCCAGGTGAGGCAGTGAGTACTGATTACTAGTAAATGCTGGCTTCCCCCTAACCAATACTTCAGTTCCATCTAAGCTGGAGCACAAGAGGATGGGACAAAAGGAAATAGGACCATTTAGTCCAGGGCTTTTTTTCTTGGGAGACTTTTAATGACAGCTTCAATTTCCTTTGTGGTTGTAGGTCTGCTTAGGTCTTTAATTTGATCTTGATTTAATTATGGTAAGTGGTACCTGTTCAGAAAGAATTCCATTTCTTTTAGATTTTTTATTTTTGTGGAGTATAGATTTTCAAAGTATGCCCTGATAATTCTCTGGATTTCCTGGGGGTTTGTTGTTATGTCCCCTTTTCATTTCTGGTTTGGTTAATTTGGATACTCTCTGCTTTTTGATTAATTTGGATAAGGCTTTAACTCTTTGATTCATTGATTTTTTTTTTTGTATTGTTCTCTTTATTTCAATTGTATTGATTTCAGCTCTAAGCTCATTTTTTTTAATGCCATCTACTACTTCTAGGTGAGTTTGCTTCTAATTGTTTTAGGTCTTTCAGCTGTGCTGTTAGATCTCTGATATGGAATTCCTCATTGTGTTCCATAAGTATGGGTATGTTGTGGATTTTTTTTTTTTTTTGTTAAATTTTAGGAAGTCTTTGAGTTCCTTCTTGACCCAGAAGTGGTTCAGTTGAGTGATGTTTAGTTTCCATGGGTTGATAGACATTATACATTCTAATGCCCTGGTCAGACATTATACAGACACTTAAAGTGCATGAATGCCAACCCAGACTATTGTACTCAGCAAAACTATCAATCACCAAAGACAGAGTAAACAAGCTATATCATGACAAAACCAGATTTAAACAATACCTATCCATAAATCTGGCTCTATAAAAAGTCCTAGAGGAAAAATTCCAACCTAAGGAAACCAGAAACACCCATGCAACCACAAATAATTGATAAGCCCACAGAAGAAAACACTCCAAAAAGGAAATACACATAAGCTATCACCAAAAATAACAGGAATCAATATTTATGTCACCCTTGATGGGGCTTTGGAAATATCTCTTAATTCATTCTCCATTTCAAAACCTTAGAATTTCATGTTTTTTGCTCTAGGTACATTTTGTATTGAAGCAGATATTGCTGAGCATAGTAATCAATCCCAAGTCAAAATAGTGATCAAGTCCTCATGTCTGTGACTATATGTTCTATTGTCTGTGAATGTGGTACATAAACAAGTTAGTGAAAGTGTGAACATGGTTAGTACATACTTATCACTACCTCCTGAATTGTGTTTCAAAATTACAAATGATGATTGATTCAACTTAAAATATAGAAAAACTAGCATCAACACATGCTGATTTTAGTGTGTGCTAGGAAAAATCCCAGGTAAAAAATTCTGGTTAATCATTATGCAAAAGTATTTATTGAAACTGGAAATATGAATCTATATTTAAAAGCATATACTACACCTGTAGAAAACCTGAGCTCAAGTCCTAGCACCTGCATCAGGTGGCTTCTAAATGTCAGTACCACTGACTATAAGGGCGCTTTTTTTCTGGCCTTTACAAGTACAAGCACTCATATTATATACATACCCCTACACACACAGACACAGACACACACACACATTTTAAATTTTTCAAATATTTCTTAGATATACATTTATGAAAGTATATAAAAATCATATATTTGAGCATTTTAGGGGGCATAGATAAATCCCATCCTACATAACAAAGCACTAAGCACTAACCTAGAAAGAAATACTTCTGCTTCAGGAAATATTAACCTGTTTTTCTACTACTTGTTTGGAGATGCTATTTGTCTTAGAGAATAACTTCATTATCATTGAAAAATGACCTAGAGATTTTATACTTCTTCTTTTGAACAGCACAAGATTAAATGTTGCAATAAATCATTTCATTGAAAGACATAGGTATAGCTTCTATGGGATATTATTCTTGTACACTGTAAAGATTTATTGTTTGTATTGGTTTAATAACATGCTGATTAGCCAGTAAAAATTATAAGTTGGACTAGCAGACTAGGAGGATTCTGGGAAGCAGAACAGAAGAGCAAAGATGCCCACCAGAAGCAGAGAGAGGAAGATGAGACTGCTACACTGAAAAATAGGTACCAAGCCACATGAATAATAATCATGGGTTAGTTTAAGTGTAAGAGTAAGGAAGTAATAAGTCTGAGCCATAGACCAAACAACTTATAATTAATATAAGCCTTTATGTGATTATTTGGCACTAAGTGGCTGTGGAACTGCGGGTTCAAACATCAAGTGTGGGCTGAGCCAGAAATAGTTGATTATATATAACCATAGTATTTGATCCTTCTTGCAATTTTAAGACAAAAGATTATTTATTATAGATGCTGTCTATAAGGGTATAAAAAATGGATAGTAAGAAGTGACCTTTTTCACTTTGGTTTTTATAGTGGCATCCTCAAAAAAGGATATTGATTTTTTTAGATATACTTCATAGTTTGTATAGTGATTATACAAGCCAAATTATTTGATTCAAAACTGTGAATGATATAACTGTGTAAGAAAAGGTGTACTAACGTATTGGGAAGTCAGGTTATATCTGGACATGCAATAGAACAGCTCTGGATGCTTCTTGCTTTGGCCTATGGCAAGACAAGATATAGCCAGGTGGAAAATCCAAAAGAGATACAGGGGGAAGAAAAGTGGAGTAAGAGCAGAATCTATGAGCTACCAAGGAGCAAGATATAATGGAACACAGATATAGCCATGAGACATATGTTGATACATACATTAATAGAAATGGTTAAGATATAAAACTAGCTATTAAGAACTCTGAGTCATAGGCCAAACAATTTGGGATTAATATTAAACCTCTGAATTATTATTTTATAAATAGCTGTGGAACTGTGGGAGCAGGTAAAACAGAGAGAAACTTTTAACTAGAATTGGTACCCAATTCCAATGGGGCTAGAATTTCCACATAAAACCTGGCAAAAATTAAAAATAAATCTTAAACATAAAAGAACAGAGTTAAGCATGGCATCTTGGCAGCAGCATTTTCTCAGGTAGTCTCTTTTTGCTAGAGGCAATCAGAGGCATGGCTCCTTTAAGAGTCAGTTTCCTGACTCAGTGTTAGTGACAAAAACTGTGAAACCTTTTTAAGAGTCCCTGTTGGAAAACATTTAAATAAAGTTTATGAGCAGCAAGTAGCATACTAATGAATGGCAACATGGACCCAAAAGCTTCTGAGAGTTAGAATGGTAAATATGCATTTAGAGTTGGCTGTACACATGCCTCTACCATTCAATTAGCTTCTCAAGGAACCAAGAAACAGCATGGTACTAGCTACCAAAGCTGTCTTTAGTCCTAGCCACACTTAACCAATTAAAGACTCATGTGGTCAGAAAAAGATAGAAATATACAGTAAAGGCAAATTCAGATTAAAAAAATTTAAAAAAAACCCTCTAATCAGTTTATAGTGTGTTTAAAAATATACATGGGCTTGGGAGAGTAAAGAGAAGGTATAAATAAATTTCCAGAGAAAATTGAGTATTGTTCTTTCAAGGTCTGTAAAAAAATTGTGTTGTGATTTTGATGGGCAGTGCATTGAATCTGTACATTGCTTTGGGTAGAATCCCCCTTTTTACTATGTTGATCCTCCCTATTCAGAAACATAGGAGAGCTTTCCATTTTCTGATATCCTTTTCAATTTCTTTTTTCAATGATTTAAAGTTTTTGTCAAAAAGATCTTTTAATTCTTTGGTTATTGTTACTCTAAGGTATTTAAGGCTATTTGCAGTAATTTTAAAGTGTGATGTCTCCTGTATTTCTTTTTCAACCCTATTATCTTTAGTGTATAGAAGGGCTACTGATTTTTTGAGTTAATCTTGTATCCTGCTACATTGCTGAAGGTGTTTATCAGCTGAAGAAGTTCCCTGGTAGAATTTTGTGGGTCACTTATGTATACAATCATATCATCTGCAAATAGAGATAATTTCACTTCTTCTTTTCCAATTTGTGTCCCCTTTATCTCCTTGTGTTCTCTTATTTCTTCAGCTAAAATATCAAGAACTATATAGAATAGATAAGGGGTGTTAGTTTTTTGCACATGGAACATAAATGGAATCTCAACACCGGGCGAGAATATGACACAAGAGTTTATTAGAGCAGCAGGCAGAGGTGTGGGCAGAAGGGAGCTGAGAAAGAGAGAGAAAGGGATGGGACTTGTGTGAGCTCTTTCTTTAAGAGGGTGGGCGGGCCCATGTTTGCATAACCACACCCAGGGGCATAGTTGAGACTCTGTTACATTCCAGGTGAATGCTAGCCTTTGTCAAAGGCTTTTTCAGCCTCTAAGGATATAATCATGTGTATTTTTCCTTCATAAGTTTGCATACATTGTGAATTCATTTTCATTAAATTCTAGGGAGGCTTTGATTTTTTTCTTAATTTCTTCCTTGACCCAGAGGTGGTCCAGCTGAGTGATATTTAGTTTCCATAAGTTGGTAGGCTTTCTGTGTTTTTCATGTTGTTGAACTTTAGGCCCTGGTGGTCTGATATGATACATGGGATTATTTACATTTTTTGGCATCTATTAATATTTGCTTTGTGACCAATTATCTGGTCAATTTTAGAGAAAGATCTATGTGTTGCTGAGAAATAGGTTTATTCCTTTGAGTTTGTGTGGAAGCTTCTTTAAATATCTATTAAATCCATTTGCATCATAACCTCTTTTAGACTCCTTATTTCTCTGTTGAGTCTCTGTCTGGTTGATCTATCCAGGGGTAAAAGTGGTGTATTGAAGTCTCCCACTATTAGGGCATGATAACTGATGTGGGATTTGATCTTTAGTAGTATTTCTTTTACTTAGATAAGTGCTCTTATATTAGGGGCATAAATATTCAGGATTGAAATCTGATCTTCACAAATTTTTCCTGAGATGAATAAGTAATGTCCTTCCTGGTCTCTTTTAATAAATTTCAGTTTGATGTCTACTTTGTTAGATGTTAGGATGACAATACCAGCTTGTTTCTTAGGGCTATTTGATTATAAAATCTTTTCCCACCCCTTTACTCTGAGCCCGTGTCTGTCTTTGTGGTTGAGGTATGTTTCTTGTATGCAGCAGAAAGATGGCTTCTGTTTTTGTATCTGTCGTGTTAGTGTGTGTCTTTTATAGGTGAATTGAGTCCATTGATATTAAAGAATAGTAATGATCACTGAATGATGTTTCATGTTATTTTTGGTGGTAACTTGTATGTATTTGCTTTTTTGTGATTTTTTTTCTGTGAGATTATCAATTGTTTGTGGTTTCATGAGTATATCTGTGATCCTTAGGTTGGAATTTTCCCTCTAATGCATTCTAAAGGGTCGTATTTGTCAATAGGTATTGTTTAAGTTTAACTTTGTCATGAAACATCTTGTTTACTCCATCTATGGTGATTGATAGTTTTTCAGGGTATTGTAGTTTAAGTTAGCAGCCATGTTCTTTTAGTGTCTGTATAACTTCTGACCAGGACTTTTTTGCTTTCATTGTTTCCATTAAATAGTCAGGTGTAATTCTGATGTGTCTGCCTTTATAAGTAAGTTGTCATTTTTCTTTTAGAGCTCTTCAAATTTTTTCTTTAATCCGTATGTTTTGTGGCTTGATTATTATGTGGTAAGCAGACTGTTATGGGGGGTTCAAATCTATTTGGTGTCCTTATATCTTTGTAGATATTTTCTTCTTTAGATTGTAGAAGTTTTCTTCTATAATTTTATTGAATACATAATCTGTGTCTTTCAGCTGGTATTCTTCTACTTCTATTGCTATTATTCTCAGGTTAGAACTTTTCATGGTGTCCCAAATTTCCTGAACATTTTGTGTTAGGTCTTTTTTGCTTTTAGTGTTTTCTTTAACTGATGCATCTATTACCATTATTGAGTCTTCCACTCCAGATATTCTGTCTTTCATCTCATCAATTCTGTTGGTTATGCTTGAATCTGTAGTTGATAAACAAGTGCCAAAAAATGTGTATAACACCTTGTGCCATTTCAGATCACCAGGGTCTAAAGTTAGAGTTCAACAACATCAAGAATCTCAGAAAACCTACAAACTCATGGAAACTAAATATCACTCAACTGAAGCACCTCTGGGTCATGGAAGAAATTACAAAAGAAATCAAATTAAATTAACTTCCTACAGTTTAAAATAAATTCATGAAATATTCCAACTTATGGGATACAATGAAAGCAGTCTTAAGGGGAATAGTCATAGCATTAGCTTTTCCTACATGGAAAGAATAGAGAAATCCCTTACAAGAGAACTATCAGAACAACTGAGGGCCCTAAAACAATTAGAAGCAAACTCATCTAGAAGAAATAAATGGCAGGAAATAATCAGACTTAGAGCGAAAATCAACACAATTGAAGCAAAAAAAAAAAAATACAAAAAATCAACAAATCATTGAGTTGGTTCTTTGAGAAAGTTAACAAGATAGATAAACCCTTATCCAAACTAACCAAACGGCAGAAAGAGAGTATTGAAATCAACAAAATCAGAAACGAAAAGGGAGACATAAAAACAGACCCCCATGAAATCCAGAGCATTATCAGGTTATACATTGAAATTCTATATTACACAAAAATGGAAAACCATTAAGAAATTGACAGCTTTCTGGACAGGTACCATTTACCAAAAGTAAATGAAGTACAGATTAAAGAAAGATACAGTACTATAACACCAAAGGAAATTGAGCTGTCATTAAAAGTCTCTCAAATAAAAAAAGCCCAGGCCCAGATGGTTTCAGTCCAGAGTTCTACCAGACATTCCAAGAAGAGCTAATACTCCTCAAACTGTTCCATACAGTAGAAACCGAATGAACATTGCCAAACTCTTTTTATGAGGCCACAATAACCCTGATACCCAAGCCACTCAAGGACACAACAAAGAAAGAATTACACACCAGTTTCTCTCATGAACATTGATGCAAAAATTCTCAACAAAATTCTGGCAAACCATATACAATATATAAAAAAAAAATCAAATTGAAAGAAAAAGCCATGTGATCATTTTCTTAGACACTGAAAAGGCCTTCAACAAAATTCAACATGCTTTGATGTCAAAAGTCCTGGAAAGAGCAGGAATACAGGAAAAATACCGTAATATAATAAAGGTAATTTACAAAAAGCCAACAACCCAAATCAAACTTAATGGGATAAAACTCAAAGCAATCCCACTAAAATCAAACTAGACAAGGCTATCCTTCTCCCCTTTTCTCTTCAGCATAGTTCTCAAAGATTTACTGAAAGCAATAAGAGAATGAAAGGAGATTAAGTGGATACAAATTGGAAAAGAAGATGTCAAATTATCTCTATTTACAGATGACATAATTGTATACATAAATACTGCACAAAATTCTACCGGGGAACTTCTGAAGCTGATAAACACCTTCAGCAATGTAGGAGAATACAAGATTAACTCAAAGAAATCAGTAGCCCTTCTATACACTAAAGATAACAGGGATGAAAAAAAAGTTAGGAAAACATCACCCTTTATAACAGCTGCAAGTAGCATTAAATACCTTGGAGTAACTATAACCAAAGAAGTAACAGATCTATATGACAAAAACTTTAAATCACTGAAGAAAGAAACTGAAGAGGATATCAGAAAATGGAAAGACCTCCCATATTCCTGGTTAGGTAGGATCAACATAGTGAAAATGACAATTCTATCCAAAGCAATCTACAGATTCAATGCACTTCCCATCAAAATCACAACACATTTTTTTTTTTTTTACAGAACTTGATAGAACAATACTCAATTTTATGTGGAATAACAGGAAAACCAGGATTGCCAAAACAATTCTGCTCAACAAAAGAACCTCAGGAGGCATCACCATCGTTGACTTCAAGTTATACTATAGAGCCACAGTACAATAAACAGCTTGGTACTGGGATAAAAACAGACCTGTAGATCAATAGAATCAAATTGAAGTCCCAGACATTAACGTACACACCTATGAACAGTTAATTTTTTGCAAAGAGTCCAAATATATTCAATGGAAAAAAGATAGAATCTTCAAAAAATGGTGTTGACAAAACTAGATGGCAGTGTGTAGAAAAATAAAAATAGATTTAAAATTATCACCCTGTACAAAAGTTAAATCCAAGTGGATCAAAGACCTAAACATAAACTCAGATACACTGAACTTCATAGAAAAGAAATTGGGAAATAACCGTGAAATGCATTGGCACTGGTGACCACTTCCTAAATATAACATGAGTAGCATAGACACTAAGAACAACAATCAATAAGTTTGAACACCTGAAACTGACAAGCTTCTATAAAGGCCAAGGACACAATCAGTAACACAAATCGATAGCCTAGAGAACAGAAAAAGATTTTCCACCAACACTACAAGTGACAGAAGATTGATCTCTAAAATATATAGGGAACTCAAAAATCTAGAGCCCAATACCCTGAAAAACCCAGTTAAAATATGGGGTTAAGAATTAAAAAGAGAATTTTCAGTAGAAGAATTAAAAAGGCACATGAAAAAGTGCTCAACATCAGAGAAATGCAAATCAAAACAACTTTGAGATACCACCTTACAACTATCAGAATGGCCAAGATTAAAAACACAGATGACAGGCTATCCTGAAAAGGATGTGGAGCAAGGAAACACTCCTTCATTTTTGGTGTGAGTGTAAACTTGTTCAACTACTTTGGAATTCAGTATGGCAGTTTCTCAGAAAACTGGAATCATTCTCCCCAAGGACCCAACAAATAACCTTAAATCACACATTCACACTCCAAAACCATTAGCTCAACTATGTTCATAGCAGCATTATTCATAATATCAAAAACCTGGAAACAACCTAGATGCCCCTCAAATGAAGAATGAATTAACAAGCTGTGGTGCATCTACACAAAGGAGTACTACTCAGCAGTAAGAAAAAAATGATATCCTAAAATTTGCAGGCAAATGTATGGATATGGAGAATATCCTACTGAATGAGGTATCACAATCCAAGAAAGAGAATCAGGGGAGATACTCACTCATTAGTGGACTTTAAAATATATATATATATATATATATATATATATATATATATATATATATAAAAAGAGAGAGATATCATTGTACACAAGATCAAGGCTAGAACATAGCTAAGTGTTACAATGCCTCACATTTGGATTGATGGCCTCTGCCAGAGGCGTGGGTAAAGAAAGTCTTGTTTTCTTTAAGGGTTAAGCCACAGGGAGATTAATTTTGCTCCAGTAAGCAAATGAGTAGCAAGAATAGGCGGTTTTGTGAAGGGGAGATCATATGGGTGGGCATGATACTAAGAGGTCAGATATGTGTTTTTCATGGGGTACATGAAGTAAAAACACCAAGTAACATATATATATATACATATATATATGAAATTTTATATATATATATGAAAAAAGCTAAAAGAAATACTATGATTCACATCATGATTTCACTGGCTTTGTAACTTTTAAAATCTTAGTTTATTTTTTTAAGTTTTATGGAATATTATGATATGTGTCATAGTTCTTTAAGTAATTGTAAAATTTGGTAGTAAGTTTATATTTTCCTGTTTGTCTTTGTTATTGCTTTTTTATTTTTAGTATGGAGCATTTTATTAGTATTTTAAGTATTTCAAGGTTATAAAGTATGCATTTGTTAAAATCATTCATTGAATTTAGGTTTAATTTTGCTATTTAAAAACTCACGAGTTTTATTTGCAGAATCTTCCATTTATCAAAACAAATTTATAATGTATGCCCTTATGAATTTTGGGAATTTCATTCATATCTGTTAGAATACTTGTGTTTCTTTTTTTTTTAAAGGAATTATGATGGAAAATGCTGATTGTTTTGAATTAACCCCAAGACACTTGCACATATGTATACATTTTAGGGTTTCTATTGCTGTGATAAAAATAGATTAAAAAAAGAAACATAGACAAAGCAACTTGGGAAAGAAAGTGTTTATTTCAGAAAAAAAAAAGAATACTTGTGTTTCAATTTCTAATTTTATTGAAGTAGGTCTTCCTTTGTTTTTGTTTAATTTGATTAAGAATTTGTCATTTTTGTTTAATCCTTAAAAAAAGGAAATATGTCTACATCAACTGTGTGTCCTGTATTACTTAAACTTGATCATTAAATATAACAAACTCCATAAAACTTAAAAGAAAAAGAAAAGAAAAATTGACTTCTGCAGTAAAAACATGGTACCAATTTCAAAATGTTAATACACAATAGAAAAGTTTAATTAAGATGTTAAAGTCAGGAACAACACCCTTTGAAAAACAGATAAAAGACAAAATTAATATTGAATCACATAACTACTGTGAGCTTGGATAGGAAAAGTTATATCCAGAGGTTTAAAAAAGATCAAAATGTCAAATGCTTCAAATGTAATAAGCAAGTTGACCTAAAAAGGGACTTTAAACAAATCATTCCTAGAAACAACATTTTTGCTAAGAATAAGCCCAATAGAAAATTCTTTTTTTTTTCTGAATAATGTCGAAGGTGTGGAAAAGGCAGGAATTTGACCAATAGATGTAGGTCATCAAGGGACAGAGAAGGTAGCTTAGACTTTGGAAAACTCTCTGATTGACTTATTATATGCCCCCATATCAAATTCAATTCAGTCTGTCTTATCTTTTTATAGTGAAAAAAATTTATACAGAGTATTTAAATGTTTAGCTTTTAGGAATTGTAATTTTATTTCAAGTACAACAGAGTGCAAGATAGATCAAATGTATAAGGCTAGAAGAACAGAGAGGAAAATTAAGCCATATATGGCTAATATTGCCATAAACTTATGTAGGTATAATCTATTATAGCAACAGACTACTAGCACTAATATTCTACAAACCTCAGAAACAAACATATGTATCTGGGGAAAACATTAGAAAGTATTATAAAAAAAAAAAAAAGTCATGAACAATTCAGGCTGTACCAAAACAAGGAACAATAGCTGCTAATCCTTCAAAGACACCAATGGCCCAATATTTAAAATGGCTTTTAGCAAAAGAAAAATTTAAGGCCTTAGAAAAACTGGTACAAGAAAAGTTAAATGCTCAGCATATTAAAGAATTAACCAATGCTTGAATTCTCTTGTATTTTTTGTTAAAAAAAATAGAGAATAGTAACAGATATAAAAGCAGTTAATGAGGTGATTCCACCAATGGGCTATCTACAAATTAGAATTCTTTTGCCTTCTAAGTTACCAACAGGATGGTAACTTATAGAAATCAATCAAAAACTTTAAATCACTGAAGAAAGAAACTGAAGAGGATATCAGAAAATAGAAAGATCTCCTATGTTCCTGAATAGGTAAAATCAACATAGTAAAAATGGAAATTCTACCAAAAGCAATGTACATATTCAATGCACTTCCCATCAAAACCCAAAAACAATTTTTTAGAGACATTGAAAGAACAACACTCAGTTTCATTTGGAATAACAAGAAAGCCAGGATTGCCAAAACAGTTTTATTCAACAAAAGAACCTCAGGCGGCATCACCATCCCCAACATCATTATACTATAGAGCTACAGTAATAAAAAGTCTGGTACTGGCATAAAAACAGACTTGTGGATCAATGTAATCAAATTGATGACCCCAACATTAACCCAAAAACCTCTGAACACCTGATCTTTAACAAAGAGGCCCAAAATATTCCAAGGAAAAATGATAGTATCTTTAACAAATGGTGTTGGCATAGCTGGATGGTAGTGTGTAGAAAAATGCAAATAGATCCAAGCCTGTCACCCTGCACAAAACTCAAATCCAAGTGGATCAAAGACCTCAACACAAACTCAGCCACACTGAACCTGATAGAAAAAAATGGGAAATAACCTCCAACAAATTGGCACAGGTGACCACTTTCTAAATATAACACCAATAGCATAGACACTAAGAACAACAATCAATAAGTAGGACCTCATGAACCTGAAAAGCTTATATAAATGCAAGAATACAGTCCATGAGACAAAATGACAGCCTAGAGAATGGGAAAAGATTTTCACCAACCCTACAAGTAATAGAGCACTGATCTCTAAAATACATAGACAACTCAAGAAACTAGAGCCCAAAATATTGAATAACCCAATCAAAAAATGAGGTTCAGAACTAAAAAGGGAATTTTCAGCAGAAGAGTTACAAATGACTGAAAGGCACTTGAAAAAGTGTTTGGCGTCTTTAGCCATCAGAGAAATGCAAATCAAAACAACTTTGAGATACCACAATACACCTGTCAGAATGGCCAAGATAAAAGACACAGATGACAGCCTATACTGGAAAAGATGTGGAGCAAGGCGCACACTCCTCCATTGTTGATGGGATTATAAACCTGTTCAGCCACACTGGAATGCAGTACAGTAGTTTCTCAGAAAACTGGGATCAATCTCTGTAAAGATCCAACAATACCACTACTGAGTATGTACCTTAAAGATACACATCTGTACTCCAAAAACATTAGCTCAACTCTGTTAATAGCAGCATTATTCATAATAGCAAGAACCTAGAAACAACCTAGATGCCCCTCAACTGAAGAATGGGTTAACAAACTGTGGCACATCTGTACAATGGAGTACTATTCAGCAGTAAGAAAAAAATGATATTCTAAAATTTGCAGGCAAATGGATGGATTTAGAGAATGTCCTTCTGAGTGAGGTAACACAGATACCGAAAGATAAACAGGGAATATACTCACTCACTAGTGGACTTCAAAAAAAAAAAAAACTAAGTATGTCCAAGCTGCAAATTACAACCACTGTACACCTTGGCATCTGAAACACTTTGGACTAGCACCTTGGAGCCTTTTTTCTTCAGAGAAACACCTGACCCAGTCTCTAGGGTGTGATGAGGAAAGTAGATCTCCCAGGAGTGGATGTTGAACTAAGCCACCTTGGGACCTTGGGAACATGGGACCTCCTGACCTTGCTGGTAAGGAGATAAAATAATGGGTAGAAGAGTGAGTGACAGGGAGGGGTGGGAGTCTGAACAAGGAATACATGGATAAAAAATAAGACTTTATTCATAAAGAAAAATAAAATAAAAAAGGTAATGTGTTTCTTTTCTTTTTGCTTACTTATATTGTGAATGATATTCACAGATTTCATGTCAAACCATCAATGCATTTCTGGAAAAAAGCTTGCTTGATCAAAAAAAGAAAAAAGACAGGTTTTTCACTATACCTTTAGAAGAAGAAGACAAACAAAAATTTGCTTTTACAATGCCTAATTATAATATATCTTAGTGTATTAAAAGATAGCAATGGAAGAATTTTCCATGGGGAATTTCAAATAGCCCTGCTCTGTGCCAATATTTTATACAACAGCTGCCAAAAGTAGCAGGTAAGAAGTTTCTACATTCTCTTATTTACCACTACATGAACAGCATACTATTAGCTTACTGAAATATAGGTACTTTATAAAGAAAGTTTGGAGAAATGATAAGCAATTGCCTGCTTGAGAATCACAAAATACTCCATAAAAAAATACAAAGAAGAGATTCTAGTCATTGTTTAGGATAGTAAATAAGTCTATAAAAAATTCCACAACAAAAGGTATAATTTAGGAGACACAGGTTTCAGATTCTTAATGATTTTCAAAGATTGCTACATAACATTTCCAGATAGACTGAGGTCTTTGAACTTAAGACCCCCATCCAGAGGGTAAGCAGATGTAAGCAGATTCTGTCTCCTGGACTACCCACTCAAAGAGTCCCTCTCTGGGACTGGGGTCAATCCCTACGGTCTGAACTCAGACTCTATCTAGCAGATAAGATCTAGGCTTCAGCTGTGAGGGACTCCTCCAGACACCTCTAAAAGAAGGGACCTTGCAGGGTAAGGACCCACCTCCAAGGCAAACTGTGTCACCAGAGAAGAACTGAGGCTTTGAAATTCAGACCTCTGTCCAGAGCAGAGTCAGAGATCAAGAAGAACCCTTGTTCAGAGGAGAAAGGAGACACACAAGCCCTCTTACTGCAACTGACTAGGAGTTGACTAATCATGAACCATTAAAGCGCTGGGCAGATGCCAGTGCAAAAATACATATAACAATATAAAGAACAACAAGGTAACTCCAGAAGAAACTGGTGGTTCTACAGCTACAGGACCTGAACAGAACAATGAAGAGGAAACACAAAGAAGCAACACAAAAACACCATTATAAAGATTATTGAAGCCATCAAAGGGGATATTAAAAATTCCCTTAAAGAAATAGAAGAAAATACAAACAAAAAATTAGAAGAGATGAATAAATCTTTGAAAGAAAACCAAGAAAAAGTAAACCAAAAAATGAAAGAAACATTCTAAAAATTAAAATTGAAAAAGAAGCAATAAAAAGGTACAAAATGAGGCAAAGTGGGAAATAGAAAATCTGAAGAAAAAAAAAAGAGCTGAAACTACAGATACAAGACTAACCAACAGAATTCAAGAGATAGAAGAAAGAATCTCTGGAGTGGAAGACTCAGTAGCAGAAATAAATATATCAGTGAAAGAAAACACTAAAACCCAAAAAGCCATAACACAAAATGTTCAGGAAATTTAATAAACCATGAAAAGACCTAACCTGAGAATACTAGAAATGATAGAAGAAGAATACCAGCTGAAAGGCATAGATAATGTATTCAAAAAAATCATAGAAAAAAAACTGTCCTAACTTAAAGAAGAAAATGCCCATAAAAATACAAGAAGCATACAGAATATGAAATAGATTGGACTCCCCAAAAAAGTATGCTCAACACATAATAGTCAAGCCACAAAATATACAGAACACAGAAAAAATTGTAAGAGTTGCAAAAAAAAGAGCCAACTTACCTATAAAGGCAGACCCATCAGAATAAATTCTGACAATTAAATGGAAATGATAAAAACAAGAAGGTCTTGGTCAAAAGTTATACAGACACTAAAAGAGCATGGCTGCCATCCCAAACTACTATACCCAACAAAACTATCAATCACCACAGATGGAGTAAACAAGGCATTCCATGACAAAGTCAGGCTAAAACAATACCTAACTACTAACCCAGCCCTCCATAAAGCATTAGAGGGAAAACTCCAACATAAGGATCTCAGATACACAGATACACCATAAAATGACAAACAATAAAAAATCCCACAGAATTAAAGCTCAGAGAAAGGAAATACATACAAGCTACCACTAAAAATAACAGGTAATATTAATGAGTGGTCAGTAATATTCCTTAATACAAATGGACTCAATTCACATATAAAAAAACCACTCACACTAACAAGATGGATACAAGAACAGATGCCATCCTTCTATTGCATAAACAAACACACCTCAACTGTAAATTCAGAAACAGGCTCAGAGTAAAAGGTTAGGAAAAGATTATCCAATCAAATGGCCCTAAGAAACAAGCTAGTATTGCCACCCTAATATCTAACAAAGTAAACTTCAAACTCAAACCAATTAAAAGGGACCAGGATGAACATTACTTTTTCATCTTAGAAAAAATAGGTCAAGATAATATCTCAATCCTGAATATTTACGCAACTAATGTAAGGGTACCTATCTATGTAAAAGAAGCACTACTAAAGCTCAAATGCCACATCAATTATCACAACCTAAAAGTGGGAGATGTCAATACTCCACTTTCACCCTTGGACAGGTGAACCAAAGAGAGACTCAACAGAGAAATAAGGAGTCTAACAGAGGTTATGATGCAAATGTATTTAATAGATATTTACAGAAGCTTCCACCCAAATGTAAAGGAATATACATATTTCTCAGCACCACATGAAACTTTCTCTAAAATTGACCATATTGGTCATAAAGCAAATATTAATAGTTACAAAAAATGGAAATAATCCATTGTATCATTTCAGACCACCAGAGCCTAAAGTTAGAGTTCAACAATTTCAAAAGTCAAAGAAAGCCTACCAACTCTTGGAAACTAAACATTACTCACCTGAACCATCACTGGATTAAGGAAGAAATTACAAAAGAAATAAAAGTCTTCCTAGAATTGAATGAAAATGAATCCGCAACAGACCCAAATTTGTGGGACATAATGAAAGCAGTCTTATCAGGAAAATTCATAGCACTAGATGCCTATATAAAAAGCCTAGATAATTTACACAGTAGAGAACTAACAGAACAGCTAAAAGCTTTAGAACAATTAGAAGCAAACTCACGTGGAAGGAGTAAATGGCAGAAAATAATCGAAGTTAGAGCTGAAATTAATAAAACTGAAACAAAAAGAATACTACCAACAATCAATGAATTAAAGAGTTGGTTTTTAGAGAAAGTCAACAAGAGAGATAAACCCTTATCCAAAGTAAGCAAAAAGCAGAGAGTATAGAAATCAACAATATCAGAAATGAGAAAGGGAACATAAAAATAGGCACCCAGTAAATACAGAGAAGTATCAGGTAATACTTCTATAAACATGAAAACCTAGAAGAAATGGACAGCTTTTTGGGCAGTTACCATTTACCAAAATTAAATAAAGACCAGATTAATTACATAAACTGACCTATAACCATAAAGGAAATTGAGGCTGTTATTAAAAGCCTCCCAAGTAAAAAAGGCCCAGGTCCAGATGGTTTCAGTGCAGAATTCTACCAGATTCAAAGAAGAATTACTATCATTACTCCTCAAAATGTTTTACACAGTACAAACTGAAGGAGTATTGCCAAATAACTTTTATGAAGCCACAATTATCCTAGTGAGAAAGCCACTCAAAGACACAACAAAGAAGAATTACAGACCAATCTCCCTCCTAAATATTGGTGCTGAAATTCTCAACAAAATTCTGGCAACCCATATACAACAATATATAAAAAATATCATGTACCATGATCAAGTAGGCTTCATCCCAGAAATGCAGGAATGGTTCAACATACAAAAAACTGTAAATGTCATTCATCATATAAACAGATGAAAAAAAACAAAACAAAACACATGATCATATTCTTAGATGCTGAAAAAACCTTTGACAAAATTCAACACTCTTTAAGATAAAAGCCCTGGAGAGATCAGGAATACAGGGAAAATTCCTAAGTATAATAAAGGTGATTTACAAGAAGCTGACAGCCAGTATCAAACTTAATGGAGAAAAACTCAAAGCAATCCCACTAAAATCAGGAACTAGACAAGGATTTCTCTCTTCCCTTATCCAATATAGTTCTCAAAGTTTTAGCTAAAGCAATAAGAGAATAAAAGGAGATTAAGGGGATACAAATTGGAAAAGAAGAAGTGAAAATATCTCTATTTGCAGATGATATGACTGTATATATAAGTGACCCACAAAGTTCTACCAGGGATCTTCTGTGGCTGATAAACACCTTCACCAATGTAGCAGGATACAAGATTAACTCAAAAAAATTAGTAGCCCTTCTATACACTAAAGATAAAAGAGCTGAAAAAGAAATAAGAGAAACATTACCCTTTATAATAGCTGCAAATAGCATTAAATACCTTGGAGTAACTATTACAAAAGTAGTACCAGATCTCTTTAACAAAAACTTTAAAACACTGAAGAAAGAAATTGAAGAGGATACACCTCCCCCAGAACAGTTAAAGAAATTAAAACCTATTTTTAAAAAAACACACTACACTAAATGATAGAGGATCTATAGAAAAAGAAAAAACTCAGGAAAAATTAAAAATAAATATTCTGGCAAACATCTATTAATGAATAAATGCCAAAATTAAAAGTACAAATAAATGATGTTATTATTGAAGTTTTATTGGACACAGGTGTGGATGTATCAATAATTTCACCAGAGTCATGGCTTCTAATTTGGCCTCTTCCAGAGGTAAATGTTCAATTGTGGGGGGTTGGGTCTTTATCCCAAGTAAAACAAAACGCAAAATGACTTGAGTATATAGGACCCAAAGGACAGAGAGAAATGTTAACATCATATGTGGCTAACATTGCTTAAATTTATGGGGATGAGATTTATTACAACAATGATATACATAGATTAACATTCCTCTAAACACAGAAATATATTATAAGCTGACACATATGTCTGAAAGAAATATTGGAAGCTATTATGAGAAACAGTCACAAACTATCCAAGTAGTAGGGAAATAAGGCACAACAGCTGTTAATCTTTCAAAGACACTCATAACACTACCTTTAAAATGGCTAACAGATAAGCCTATATTGATTAATCAATAACCATTAACAAAGAGAAATTGCAGGCCTTAGAGCAACTGGTACAGAAGCAGTTAAATTCTCAGCACATAGAAGAATCAACAAGCCCTTGGAACTCTCTAGTATGTGTCATTAAAATGAAATCTAGAAAGTGGAGGATGATGACAGACTTAAGGGCAATAAACTAGGTGATCCAGCTAATGGGTTTCCTATGGTCTGGAATTCCTTTGCCTTCTCTTTTACCAAAAGAATGGCCTATTATAGTTATCGATTTAAAAGACTGGATTTTTGTTTGTTTGTTTGTTTTTTGTTTTTTTGTTTTGTTTTTTTTGGGTTTTTTTTTTGTTTTTTGTTTTTTTGTTTTTGTTTTTTATTTTTACAATACTCTTAAAAGAATAAGATAAAGAAAAATTCTCTAGACTAGGGGATAAGGATCTGGAATTCCACTCTGAACACAGGTCTGAGTTTTTTCAGTGTTTAAGTATTAGTAGTCTCTCTTTTATATCTATAGTTGCCCTTGTGTTGGGGGCATAAACATTCAGGAGTGAGATCTCATCTTCGTGGATTTTTCATGAGAATAATAAGAAATGTTCTTCCTGATCTCTTTTGATTGATTTTAGTTTGAAGTCTATTTTGTTAGATGTTAGGATGGTACACCAGCTTGCTTCTTGGGACCATTTGATTGGAGAATCTTATCCCAACCCTTTATTCTGAGCCTTTGTTTGTCTTTGAAGTTGAGATGTGTTTATTTTATATATATACACACATATATATACATACATATATATATAGCAGCAGGATCACTTTTGTTTTTTAATCTATTGTATTCGGGGATATATTTTTATAAGTAAATTGATTCCATTAATAAGGGATATTAATGGCTAGTGCTTGTTATTTCCTGTTATTTTTGGTAGTATCTTGTTTGTATTTTCCTTCTCTGTGTTTTTCTTCTGTGGCATTATTTATTGCTTGTGGTTGGATGAGTGTATCAGGATTCCTTAGGTTGGAGTTGTTTCTCTATTGTAGGGCCAGATTTGTGGACAGGTATTGTTTAAATCTTTTGTCATGAAATATCATGTTTACTCCATCTATGGTGATTGATAGTTTTGCTTGCTATAGTAGTCTGTAGTGTCTGCATATCTTCTGATCAGGACCTTCTTGCTTTCACTGTTTTATTGTTATTCTGATGGGTCTGCCTTTATAGGTAATTTGGCCTTTTTCCTTTATGGCTTTTAGTATTTTTTTCTTTGTTTTGTAGCTTTTGTGGCTTGATTATTATGTGGTGAGCTGACTTTTTGGGGGATCTAATTTATTTGGTGTTCTGTAAGCTTATTGTATCTGTACAAGCATTTGCTTCTTTAGGTTGTAAATGTTTTCTTCTATTATTTTATTGAATATGTTATCTGTGCCTTTGAACTGATACTCTTGTCCTTTTTCAATTTCAATTATTCTCAAGTTTGGTCTTTTCATGGTGTTCCAAATTTCCTGAACTTTTTGTGGGTATTTTTAATTTGTTTTAGTGTTTTCTTTGACAGATGTATCTGTTTCCACTATTGTATCTTCCACTCCAGAGATTTTTCTCTTCCATCTCTTGAATTCTGTTGGTTATGCTTGTATTTATAGTTACAGATTGTTACTTCAGATCTTCTACTTCCATATTTGCTTTGTTTTGTGTCTTCTTTATTACATCTATTTCAATTTTTCATTCCTGGAATATTTCCTTCACCTGTTAGTTTTTTTTCTCTTGGTTTTCTTTATTTTCTTTTAGGTATTTATTAATCTCTTCTTATTTTTTTGATATTTTCTTCTATTTCTATAAGGGAAACTTTTATATACTCTTTTATGACTTCTATAATCTCCATAAAATTGTTTTTAAGGTTGTTTCATTCTGCTTCCTTTTCATTGCTATTCTTAGATCTTGGTGTTGTAGAACCACCAGATTCTTCTGGTGGTGTCTTGTTGTTTTTTATATTGTTATAAGTATTTTTGCACTGCTGTCTACTCATTGATTACTTGCTTTCCTCTTAGTCAGCTCTTAGTTGACTCTTAGTTGGCTTTCAGTCAGCTCTCGTAGGCAACTCTCTTATTTTACTCTAGACCAGTACACTCTTAGTCTGCTCTGAGCCATGATGCTGAGGGATTTCTAGGTGTAGGTGTGTGCTGATGCAGTTTGCAGGGTTTGGCTGTGTGATGCCCCTCCTTCTATGTGTTGCTGGAAATTGCTGAGGGGCATCTCACAGCTTTCCTTGGTTAAAGATGGTGGCTGGGGTAGGTGGGAAGCTCAGGCTGTATCCTTGGCTTTGGGGAGAGAAGGTCTCAGCTTGACCTTGGAGTTGAGGTGCACTTACCTCGTAGTCTTCTCTGGACCAGGGCACTGTGAGATCTCCACACTGTTAGTTTCTCGCGCATAAAAGCAAATATACACTATCAAGGCCACACACTAGAGTTTATTTAAGAGAGAATTCCCATGCAGGTGCAGAAGCAGAGGAGCAGGAGAGAAGTCGGGGGACAGAGAAAAAGGGACCGGAGCATGTGTGCGCAGTCTCTTTTAAGGGAAGGGGCATGTACGGATATGTGTCATGGGTCCAGGGAGGTGCTACCATATGCAGTGCCGCAGGGTTTATGCAGCCATGCCCAGGGGCATGCCTTTGTACAAGGTACATCCCACCTGAACTCAGCTATGTGGAATGCCAGGAATCCTTACACACACATCAGTCTAAAATGTATATTTGTATCTACACTGTCAATATTCTGCTTTAAGATAAATTGAAAACACCTGAATTCTGGCAGGATTGATATATATATACAAGTCAAAACAGAGATATCAATAGGTCCACATCTAAGTTTATAAATTCTGCTGTTTTTTTCTGCATTACTATCAACTACCTTGTAACTTAAAAAATATGTATTTATTATGCAGGTATGGGTTTCTGAGTATCTGTAAGTGTACAATTATATGCAAGTGTCTAGAGAAATCCAGAAGAATATTTACTTGGAGAATATAATGTTTTTAAAATAGATGGTTAAAGTATTTTATTTAATTTATTCCACTTTTAATAAAAATGATAATAAATAATTAACTATCATACATATAGCAGAATAATCAGTTAAAATATGAGCAAGCTTAACTCAAAGGCCACTTTATGCTTTTTCTTTGAGAGAAAATCATCAGAAGTGTTAAAAATGGTAGTCTCTTTTTCTGATCAGAAAATAAATTTTAATATTTCATTTTACAAACATTGATATATTTTATATATTTGAATAATTGGTTTGTTTAAAAGGAGACAAATTTTGAAAGCAGAAATAATTGTCAATATTAGATGTAAAAACACATATTTGAGCTGATACTTTATACTGATTATTAAAATTCTAGACCATTGTTGATTATAATGTATACAAATCTGTTATTTGGTGTTCTGAGACCGGGTTCTGTCTGTGGTACATGTCTACAAACACTCCTTAGTAGACAGGAATAGAGTTTGGCTATGAGGGGCTCCTCCAGCTGCTACTTAAACAAGGGAACTTGCACAGCCACCCTGCCTCCAATTGCATCAGCAGAAAAGGACTGAGGACATTGAAATCCAGACTCAGACTCTGCCCAGAGGTGAGGTGAGGTCATCAGGTTCCAGTGCCTGAATCCCAATCACTACACAGGAAAGTTGTGTTCTGGGACCGAGTTCTGTGTGTGGTGCATGTCTTTACACTCTCCTTAGCAGTCTGGAATAGAGTTTGGCTGTGAGAGGATCCTCCAGCTGCACCTAAAAGAGGGGGCATCATACTGTGACCCCATCTGGACTGCATCAGCAGAAAAAGACTAAGGACTTGAAATTCAGACCCCTGCCCAGAGCAGAGTTAGACACTGAGCAGACTCCTTGCTCAGAGTTGACAGGATATTACACAGCCGTCTTGCACAACTGACCAAGAGCCACCTAATCATGAAGCACTGAAGCCATGGGCTGATGCCAGTGCAAAAATACATATAATACTATAAAAAAAACCAAGGTAACTCCCCAAGAAAGTGGTGGTTCTATAACTACAAGACATGAACAGAGCAAAGAAGAGGAAGCAGAAGGAAGCAACCCCAAAAATACCTTTATGAAGATCATTGAAGCCCTCAAAGAAAATATGAAAAATTCCCTTAAAGAAATAGAAGAAAATGAAACGAAAAAAATGGAATAGATGAACAAATCTATGAAAGAAACATGCCAGGAAGTAAAAACTGAAATAGAAGCAATAAAAAAGGCACAAAATGAGGCAAAGATGGAAATAAAAAACCTGAAGAAAAAAAGCTAGAACTACAGATACAAGCATAACCAACAGAATCCAAGAGATGGAAGATAGAATCTCTGAAGTGGAAGACTCAGAAGTTCAAATAGATATATCAGTCAAAGAAAATACTAAAACCAAAAAAGCCATAACACAAAATGTTCAGGAAATCTGGGACACCATGAAAAGATCTAAATAATAGGAAGAAGAAGAAGAAGAAGAAGAAGAAGAAGAAGAAGAAGAAGAAGAAGAAGAAGAAGACCAGCTCAAAGGCACAGATAATGTATTCAATAAAATCATAGATGAAAACTTTCCTATTTTGAAGAAGGAAATGCCTATAAAGATACAAGAAGCTTACAGAACACCAAATAGATATGATCCCCCAAAAATGTCAGTGTGCCACATAGTAATCAAGCCAGAAAACAGACAGAAATAAGAAAAAATTTAAGAACTTCAAAATAAAAGGGCCAACTTACCTATAAAGACAGACCATTAAGAATATCACCTGACTATTCAATGGAAGCAATGGAAGCTAGAAGGGTTTGGTCAGAGATTATACTGAATGGTGGCCGAACTAGAATACTATACCCTGCACAATTATCAGTCACCATAGATGGAGTAAACAAGATATTTCATGACAAAGTCAGACTGAAACAATACCTATCTACCAGTCCAGCACTCCAGAAAGCATTAGAAAGAAAGTGCCAAGCTAAGGACTCCAGATACACCCATGAAACCACAAATAATCAATTATTTCTCAAAAGAATAGCCCAGAGAAAGGACATACAAACAAGTTACCACCAAAACTAGCAGGAAATATCAATCAGTGGTCAATAGTATCCCTTAATGTCAATGGACTCAACTCACCTATAAAAAGACTCACACTAACAGGAGGAATACAACAACAAAAGCGATCCTTCTGTTGCCTACAAGAAACACACCTCAACCACAAAGGCAGACACAGGGTTAGAGTAAAGGGTTGGGAAAAGGTTTTCTAATCAAATGGTCTTAAGAAACAAGCTGGGGTGGCCATCCTAATATCTAACAAAGTAGACTTTAAACTAAAAGCAATTAAAAGGGACCAAGATGGTCATTACTTATTCATCACAGGAAAAATTGGTCAAGAGGAGATTTCAATCCTGAATATTTATGCCACTAATAAAAGAGCACCTACCTATGTAAAACAAACACTGCTGAAGCTCAAATTCCACATCAGTTCTCATACCCTAACAGTGGGTGACTTCAATATCCCATTTTCACGCTTGGTTAGGTCACCTAAACAGAGACAAAACAGAGAAATAAGGAGTCTAACAGAGGTTATGATGCAAATGTATTTAACAGATATCTACAGATGCTTCCACCCAAATGCAAAGGAATGTATATATTTCTCAGCTCCTTATGGAACTTTCTCTAAAATTGATCACATAATTGGTCATAAAGCAAATATCAATAGATACAAAAAACGAATATAATCACTTGTAACATATCAGACCACCAGAGCCTAAAGTTAGAGTTCAACATCATCAAAAATCAAAGAAAGCCTACCAACTCATGGAAACTAAATATCACTCAGCTGAACCACATCTGGGTCAAGGAAGAAATTAAGAAAGAAATCAAGTCTTTCTAGAACTTAATGAAAATGAATTCACAATGTATCCAAACTTGTTGGAAACAATGAAAGCACGCTTAAGAGGAAAATGCATAGCACTAGATGTCTACATGAAAAACCTAGAGAAATCCCACACTAGAGAACAAACAGCTCAGCTGAAAGCTTTTGAGCAATTTTTAGTAAACTCACCTAGGAGGAGCAGATGGCAGGAAATAAACTTGGAGCTGAAATCAATATAATTAAACCAAAAAAAAAAAAAAAACCCAATACAATGGATCAAAGAGTTGGTCCTTTGAGAAAATCAACACGATAGATGAGCCCTCATTCAAACTAATCAAAAAGCAGAGAGACTGTCCAAATCAACAAAATCAGAAATGAAAAGGGCACATAACAACAGACCCCCAGAAAATCCCAAGAATTATCAGATCACACTTTGAAAATCTATACTCCACAAAAATGGAAAACCTAGAAGAAATGGACAGCTTTCTGGACAGGTACCATTTACCAAAAGTAAATGAAGTACAGATTAATCACCTAAACAGGTCTATAACCATTAAGGAAATTGAAGATGTCATTAAAAGCCTCCCTAAAAATAAAAGCCCAGGTCCAGATGGTTTCAGTGCAGCATTCTACCAGATATTCAAAGAAGAATTACTACCATTACTCCTTAAACGATTTCACACAGAAGAACCTAAAGGAACATTGTCAAATTTCTTTTATGAAGCCACAATTACCCTAATACCCAAGCCACTGAAAGACACAACAAAGAAGTAGAATTACAGACCAATTTCCCTCGTGAATATCGATGGGAAAATTTTCAACAAAATTTTGGCAAACTGTAAACAACAATGTATAAAAGATATCATCCACCACGACCAAGTAGGCTTCATCCCAGAAATCCAGGGTTTTTTTAACATATAAAAAAATGTAAACGTTATCCATCACTTAAACAAACTAAAGGAACAAAACCACATGATCATATCCTTAGATGCTGAAAAAGGCTTTGACAAAATCTCACACTCTTTTATGATTAAAGCCCTAGAAAGACTAGGAATGCAGAGAGAAAATCAACATATAATAAAGGTGATATACAAAAAGCCAACAGCCAGCATCAAATTTAATGGAAAACAACTCAAAGCAATCCCACTAAAAAATGGAACTAGACAAGGATGTCCTCTCTCCCCTTATCTATTCAATATAGTTCTCGAACTTTTAGCTAAAGCAATAAGAGAACAAAAGGAGATTAAGGGGATATAAATTGGAAAAGAAGTGAAGCTTTCTTTATTTGCAGATGATATGCTTGTATACATAAGTGACCCACAAAATTCTTTCAAGGAACTGCTACAGCTGATAAACATCTTCAGCAATGTAACAGGATACAAGATTAATTCAAAGAAATCAGTAGCCCTTCTGTACATGAAAGATAAAAGGGCTGAAAAAGAAATAAGGGAAACATCACCCTATATAATAGCTGCAAATAGCATTAAATACCTTGGAGTAACTATAACCAAAGAAGTAACAAACCTATTTGACAAAAATTTTAAATCACTGAAGAAAGAAATTGAAGAGGATATCAGAAAATAGAAAGCTCTCCCATGTTCTGCATAGGTAGGATAAAAAAATGGCAATTCTACCAAAATCAATCTACAGATTTAATGCACTGCCCATCAAAATCACAAAACAATATTTTTTGGACTTTGAAAGAACAACTCAACTTCATTTGGAATAACAAGAAAGTCAGGATTGCCAAAACAATTTTGCTCAACAAAAGAACCTCAGTAGATATCACCATCCCTGACTTCAAGTTATACTATAGAGCTACAGTAATAAAACCAGCCAAAACAGCCTGGTACTGGCATAAAAACAGACTTGTGGATCAATGGAATAGAATTGAGGATCCAGACATTAACCCAAAAACCTATGAACACCTGGTCTTTGACAAAGAGGCCCAAAATATTCAATGGATAAAAGATAGTGTATTTAACAAATGGTGTTGGCATAGCTGTATGGTAGTGTGTAGAAAAATGCAAATAGATCCAAGTCTGTCACGCTGCACAAAACTCAAATCCAAGCACATCAAAGACTTCAACATAAACCAATCACTTTGAACTTGATAGAAAAGAAAGTGGGAATTACACTTCTACAAATTGCACAGGTGACCACGTCCTAAATACAACACCAGTGGCACAGACACTAAGATCAACAATCAATAAGTGGGATCTCCTGAAGCTGAGAAGCTTCTGTAAAGCCGAGGACACTGTCAATAGGACAAAACGACTGCCTACAGAATGGGAAAAGATTTTCACCAACCCTACAAGTGATAGAGAATTGATCTCTAAGATATATAAAGAATTCAAGAATCTAGAGCCCAAAACCTTGAATAACCCAATCAAAAAAAGGTTTTCAGAACTAAAAAGGGAATTCTCAGATGAAGAATTACAAATGGCTGAAAGGCACTTGAAAAAGTGCTCTTCATCTTTAGCCATCAGAGAAATGGAAATCAAAACAACTTCGAGATATCACCTGACACCTGTGAGATTGGCTAAGATAAAAGACACAGATGAGAGCCTATGTTAGAGAGGGTATGGAACAAGGGGAACACTCCTTCATTGTTGGTGCAAGTGTGAGCTTGCTCAGCCACTTTGGAATGCACTATTTCGGTTTCTTAGAAAACTAAGAATCAATCTCCCCAAGGACCCAGCAATACCACTTCTGGATATATACCATAAATATGCACAGTTGCACTCAAATGGCATTAGCTCAACTATGTTCATAGTAGTATTATTTGTAATATCAAGATCCTGGAAACAACCTAGATACTCCTCAACTAAAGTATGGACTAACAAACTGTGGTACATCTACACAATGGAGTAGTACACAGAAGTAAGAAAAAAATGATACCCTAAAATTTGCAGGCAAATGGATGGATTTGGAGAATATCCTCCAGAGTGAGGTATCACAAACCCAGAAATATAAGCAGTGCTTATACTCACTCATTAGTGCATTAGTGGACTCTAAACAACAACAACAACAGAAAAAGCAAAGCAGGCCCACCTGGGATCAGAAACATCCTGGACTCACATTTTGGAATCCACTCCCCCCAGAGGAACACCTGACTCACTCTTGAGTTAGTGTGAAGAAAACTGGATTTGCCAGGAGTGGAGGCTGAACTAAGCAATATTGGGACAGTAGGACCTTGGGACCGCCTGCCCATGGTGAGGATGGGGAAATGTGGAGAAGAAAGAATGACCTGATTTAGTGGGAGGGGGAAGGGACCTTGAATAAGGATATACAAGGATAGAAAATGTGACTTCTTTATTTATAAGAAAAAACAAAGGAAAAAAGAAATCTTCTATTCATGTTAGTATATGTGCTGTTTAATTTTAAATGTCAACTTGATACAATCGACAATTACATTAGAAGGGAGTAACAATGGAGGGGTTTCATAGATTGTAAAGAGAGTAAACTTAATTGAAGAAACCCCATTTTGTATTCTAGTAGCCATAGAAATAAAATAGAGTTCAGTTTCCCATTCCTGGCAGGGTCTTGCCCAGTTATAGAAGAGAATGAGCTAAGTGCTAAGGGCACCTTGATGATCCAACTCTCAGTCAGTAAAAACCTGTCAGCCACACCATACAGATGGGGTCTAGCAATGTTAAGCTTAAAAAGTTCCTAAACATGAGTTCATTCACAGCATAGCTGTGTTCTTGACCCCAAGTAACCCTGCCTCATGGTCTTTACCTATAAAAAGCTTGTGGAACTTGGGGTGCTCAGCTCTTCCCTGCACCACACTCATGGGGTGCAAGTATGGTGCAGAGAACAAGCTCCATGCCTAGGCTTGCATTGTGCTGACAATAAACCTTGCTATTGAATTTCAGACATTTCAGTCTCTAGTGGTCTCTCTTGGTGATTGAGATTCAGGCATTACAGATTGGACTGATCTCTGTGCATATCCTTGGGCATATCCTTGGCCACCTAGCTCATTGTTGTTTTAGGGGCTTCTAGGTGGCCTGGAGTCCAGCTTGGCCTCAGCCAGTGAAAACTGGTGATAATTAGTGCCTAAAAACACTTTTTCCTAAGCACTTCTGAAATGACCAACCTGAGGTAGGGCCTAAGGCCTTGATGAGAGTGGAATCCAAATACAACATTAAAAGACCATCAAGAGACACTCCCTGCAACCAGCTGCCAGATATCAGCAAATCAAAGCCCATTTCCCTGGCTGGGAGGAGGGTCTGGGAAAAGAGTATTTAAGGTTTTCCCCTCCATAATAAAGTTGGACTTGCTGGTTTCACCGTGCGCCTGGAGGCTGTGTCATTGCTCTCTGTGCCATCTTGCCCACCTCATTCAAGGGAAAAAGCAAAACCCTGAGCAGTGGGGCAACCCTGATTCCTGGCTCTAAATCAGGCTACACCCCAACAGTGAGTGACTCCACTCCCTGGCCGCCAAAAGACTCTGGACCACATTAGACTAAAGCTAGTGTAAAACTAAGTAAACAAAGCAGTCAGGCTTCCTGGGAACATTGACACTCCACACCCCCCATCCCCCAGAGTCCCTCTATATCCCCTGCCATGCTCTTGACTGTACATATAATGTGACAAACTTCCCGATTTCCAGTCTTGGCTTCCCTGAAGGTACTGTGGTATGTCATTGTGAGATAAAATATTTCTTAAGTTGTTCTGGGTCTGAATATTCTATCACAATCACAGAAATGAAGCTAGGACAGAATACAACCAGACTTTTTAACAGAAATGATTCAAATCTATGTGGGTTTACTGAGACTGGATATGTATCACACACTCAAATCTATTTTGTGAAGATGTGTTTTTAGAAGAAAACAAAATGTTCAGAGCTCTAAAAGCAGTCTTCAAGGTGGTATCATATAAAGGACAGAGTAGAAATCAGGAGACAATGGCTTAGATTTTTAGTTTTTTTCTGAGACCTATTGAGTAAAAGGCAAACAACAAAGGAGATCCTCTTTGAAGGAAGTAGTTATCCTAAAAATGGCAAATATTGTCAAAAGAATGGTCCTACATAAGCTACACTTTAAAGATTGGCAAAAGTTCAATTTAATAAAAAGAGAATGGGGGAGGGGAGTGACCCACTTACAGAGTTGAGAAGTCTTCCAAAAGATCAAGTCATTTTATTTTTTTCCAATGAGACTTTTACAAGTAGCAAAAGAAGCCAAGAAAGTTTGAAAATGAAACAGAAAACAGTATTCTTGGTTCCTATTATAAAGAAAAAGGGCACAAGATAAAAATAGTGCCACGTCCTAACTTAATCATATTATAAACCTTTCCTAATGCAATATTTGTCTAGGATAAACACCATAATGGCTAGACCTATTGTAAGAGACTATTTTTTCTTTCATTTTCTTAACAATGAATGCACCATTTAGTTATATGAATTTCACTGGGCAGTGACTAAATATAAATGAGCCAATTTAAGTTGTTAATCATAATAATAATATTTTAAACTTGATTTTATTTTGTTGGCTCATTCTTCTTACTGGCCCACAAGCATTTAAAGGCAGTGACTAATTCAATGCTTTGTAAAATTAGTTTGAGACACATATAAAAAAAGAAACTGAAATGATCTTTTATCTCTGTGCCAAAACTTGCCCCACTCTCAGAGTACTTCTCTTAAAATGTTTGCTGTGCACAGTAATGCCTTAATAGCCATAAGTGTCTTAATTTGTAAAAGTTAGTTTCGAACAAGGTTCAAAATAAATAGTTGGGCTCAGATGCCTGATTTTGTCTTATTATTGCATTTAAATATTTATTGCTATCAAAGATCATGTTGATTGTTGATGTCTATGAACATTACCAGTCATAATATTTGCTATTATATATTAACAATGACTTAAATATGTCCAGCATCAATCTCTTAGATAAAACTGCTTTAAATATCTTAAATTTTATGTTTTATATGAAATTGAGACAGATAAATTGGCTATTTTGATACTTGTAATAATTACATAATCCACTGCGTATTTTTTTCATTCTTCCTACATCCTCCTGGTTGAACCTGTATGAAATTAAATCAGCATTTCTAGTGATGTCTAGAGAATGGGTTGGATTTCCCCCTGCTCATCTGTCTCTGGTTCCTCTTCTCTTATCAATGCAGACATAACTCCATTTGTTAGGGTCTCTGCTTCACTATTCTATACTCTTCAAAGGATTAAGAACCATGTCTCAATTGACTGCTATTCCCTATCCTTTAAGATATTTACAATAGAGAATACAACAAAAGAAAACCTACTGTTTGACAAATAAATAAATAAGAAAATGCAAACACATGCTTAAATTTTGTGTGTGTTTTCTTGTGCTGTCAGTCTGTGTTTGTGAAGTCCACAAGTTGACACTGGATTTCTCTATTAATCTCCATCTTAGGTTTTGTGATAGTGTCTCTGGCTGAATCATGGGCTTTTCCTTTAGGCTAGATGGGCTAGCCAGTTAAACTTCTGGGACCTGCCTATTCCTGCCTTCAAATATGCACCACAGTTCCAGGCTTTCCCGTAGGTGCTGGGACCTGAACCCCTGTCTCCATGTGCTTTACCAACTGCACCATCTCTTGCAAACATACTTTTATGCTTTTTTTAGGGGCAAATTGCATTTCAAAACAATATAATCAGATTTTCCCCCTCAAAAGTTTTCAAACATTTTTACTGTAGCCCATACAAATAATGGGTACATTGCAGAAGGCCCTAACCCTAAAACTGCCACCTGTATTTTGTATGGAAAGAAAAAAGCAGTTCAGGGGTCTGCTACTTTCCTGCTGGTTCTCGACCTTTGCCCAAATATTTCCGCTTTATTTTGTAAATCATACATACATATTTAAAATATAGAAAGCAAACAATATTTTCAGAATTTTGTTTTGTTATAGATTTGATAGGGTTTTTATATAGCCCAGGCAGGCCTTGAAATGGAGTTCACTATACATCTTAGGATGGCTTTGAACTCCTGGTTCTCTTGCCCACTCACTGAGGTCACAGGAATGCATCAGGACACCTGACGAATTTACTCATATACTATCCACTCACTTTCTGTTGTTGTTTGAGGCAAAGTCCCATCAGCTTTAGCTGACCTGGAAAATAATTCTTTTTTTTTTTTTTTAATTAAACTTTATTTATTTATTTGCCTTGGTGTTTGCCTGGAACTGGAACTACAGACAGTTGTGAGCTGCCATGTGGGTGCTGGGAATCAAACCCGGGTCCTCTGGAAGAGCAGACGGTGCTCTTAACCGTCTGAGCCATCTCTCCAGCCCCGAGAGCAAGCTGGCCAATTGCTTACAGTCCCTTCTGCCTCAGGTGTGAAAACACTCCCTTATTTTTGCCCTGAATCTTGCTATTTTATTTAACGTTATGGTGTTGGTTACTGTACTTACTGTATGGGAGATTATAAATACATCAGTGTGCCTAGGAAAGCTAGTTGGCCTTGTATATCATTGTTTATCACTTGTGAATCAACTTAGGTCTTACTGACTAGGGCCTCAAGGCAAACTCAGCATGGGCTTCTTTTCCATTGAGAATACAGTGAAGTCTCCATTCAATAGACTGATTTGGGTTCCCATGCAATAAACATTTCCACTCTAGGTCTACTCCCCAGATTCCACCATCACCAAGGCCAGCAACTTAGCTGGCTGGCTAGAGAATTTAGCACTACCTTTATAGAAGTTGTGAAATTCTGATCCCCCAACCCACTCCACCCCCCAACCCCCACCTCACCACCGCACTACTCTGACCTCCTATAAAACCTTGGGAGATGAGAAGGGTCTGGCCGACCTTTAAACTGGGCATGCTCAGTAGCAGAGCTGCTTTGGTCTGTTGAGACTTCGAGCCAGGATTCTGGGATCCCAGCTCCCAGCTCTATTGCAGAGGAACTCCACAGCTTGTGCACTCGAGTAGGGCCAGACGCAGCGCCGCCCTCCCCCTGCAGCCTGTGCTGCTGTGGCTGGCCGCCGGAGGGGGTGAACCCACGTCAACCTGTTGTTTGTCTGGTCCCCATTGATCTAGTCAGCGCCACAAGGAAGTACGGCACCCACACGCGCTTGAAAAGTTCAGCATGCAGGAAGTTTGGGAAGAGCTAGGCGAGTAGCTGGACGGCTAGGGCAGCGCTGGGAACTGCTGGAGGCAAAGGCTAGGGGCGGCGCAACAGAGGTCCACCGGCCCAACCCGGTGGGCTTTATTTATTTATGTAATTATTTCTGGGAAGACGGTGTTCCTAGGTCGCTGATCCCAAATGCACCGATTCATCTTCATCTCCATTCTTGTGTACATGAACTTTTGCAGCTATCAGGACACTCTTGCGACTCCGCAGAGCTCATCTATCAAAGCTTTGCGCAATGCCAACCTCAGGAGAGACGGTAAGGGAGTCAAAGATTTCTGTATTCTTCATTGAAAAGGTTACATTTGCTGTGTTGGGGTTCTTCGGGCCCTTCACCCTGCCCCTAGCCCCTTCATTTTTGCATTTTCAACTCAGACGAAAGCATTGTTTGGGGAAGGAATTCTCCCGCTTCGCCTCAGCTAAGGTAGCCCCTCCTTCTAGAATTGAACTGAAGAATGTGACGTATCCTGAGGGCCATCGGAGGCCTTATGATGTGTCAAGGTTTCCCCCTGCACCTTAGAAGTCACGTAGGTAGGTGTGTGCCCTGGAGTAGTTGATACCTGTATTGGAAAGCTTCATGCAGTGCCCACTGGAAGGCTAATCTGATACTAGTAAAGCAGGCATTGTGGTAGATGGTGGAGCCCAGTGGCCTTTACTAGATGACATAATTCTTCTTTATTTATTTATTTTAGTGAGGAAAATAGAAGTGACACATTTCAGCACTGTGATTATTCCTACAGCAAACTGGCAATTTATGTTGTTTATTTTTTTAAGAAAAGTCAGTGGTGCCCCTACCATCCGTCAAGTGACTTGCTATTGGAGTTCAGAGAAGCTCAGAAACTCAAGAGTCTGGGATGCCTGCTGCTGGAATTTCCTTGAACCACAGGGACCCTGGCTTCTTTTGTTGGTTTCATTTGTGCTGAGGCTTTCCAAGTACCTGAAATGGCTATTCTATGCAAGGTCCTGAGCAGACATGCTTGTTTTCCCTTCTGATGGAAGACACATGGGTCACTGGGTCTCTGAGACTCCAAGTTGAGTTTGTGCTTCTCCTGGGATGTCGGTCCTCAACTGAAGCTTGTGGTCCCAGCTTGTGCAAGTTCTTGCCAGAGCTATATGTAATGTTCCAAGGCTTTTTTACTTTTGTTTTCCTGCACGAATCCCATTCATTCTCTTTCATTTGCTTAAAGTGCCCCCAGCCACCACTTTCTGGCATATCTTCACCCTGCCCCAAAACACCAAGTATATCACCAAACTGTTCTTAATGGCTCCAGTGTTTGAGCTGGCAGCATTTGATCATCTTGATAAATTCATAGTAGACAATTTCATCACTTATGAATGTCTTATGTGATATGTCCAAAATTCAGACTTTTAAAAAAAAAAAAAAACCAAAAAACTCTTGGAAGTTGAGTGAAAAAATACTTGCTTTTTGCTGACAGGTATACTTTCAGGCAGTATCTTCAAGTTATCTGAAGTATTAAGGTGTGTGTCCCTGGAACTTACAATTTCCTATTGCATAGCAGTGCTTTAATGTAAACTATTATAAGTCTACCATTGATGACCTTCATCTTAGGTTTTGCATTCATCTGTAAAGCAAGCAATTTAAGTCTCAGCATAGTTCAGTAGTTTGTACAGCTAAGTAGTATCTCCAGTGTGGACAGATCTTTAAGTTTTCAGCTTTGGTAATAATTCCTTATTTGCCTTTTTGACTTCATAGAGTTAAGCATTATGTTGATGCATGACTTCATAGTCATAATTTTGTAACCCTCCTAAGTATTGGTTTTAAGAAGTCAAGGACAGAAAATGAAAAGCATGCAACCATTGCTTTAGTTAACAGAGTCTGACCCAAATCTAGTCAGACAGCTCAAAAGGTTTTTCTATCTATCCTGTGCCACCCTTTTTTTTGCTGAAGAACACATTCTTATGCTAATTTTCTTTAATAAATCTTTGTATACATGGGAAGTGTTGTCTACATGGAAACTTCTCAAAATACTGGTGTCTCTGAATTCCTTCATATTTCAACTAAAGCTGATTCACAGTTACTCTAGTATCACACACACACACACACACACACACACACACAGATTGCTTTTTTTCCATTTAATAATCTTACTTTTAAGTAGGCAAAAATCCAGACATACTTAAAGAAGAAAATACTAATATTCATAATGCACAAAATCAGTTGTTTGTTTCTGGGAAAAGAAAGCTCAAAGAGGTGAGATTAAGTAGTAAGGGCTGAAAGTTGAAAGATTGGGTGGTATAGTCGTATGTGACTTTCCAAAGTCCTATTGTCTATGAACAGATAATTCAGCATATCTGTAAAAGTAAAATACCATGGGACAGAAGTGTACTTGAAAGAAAAAAGTCTAAAAGTGTTCATTGAAGGGATCTTGGTGATAATAAAAAACAACTGGTTGAGTGGCAGCCAGAAAGTTTTATGGAGACAATCTTTGTACAATTTTTTCCAGTTTTGGTTGGCTGCCCAATGCTGGGGTCAAGAAAGGAACCATATGGGGAAGGGCAGGTGTCTCAAAGAAATGGTGTGTTGGAATCTTTACAGGCTGACTCAAAGGGTCAGGGTTTTGGAGAGGTCTAAATATCACTGGAATTCTTAAGGCAGATCAAGGAGAAACTGGTGCTCAGAGTCTACACATCATGAGTTTACTTTCCCATCTGTCTCTCTCATGGCTTAATAAGGACAATGTCTTGCTGCTTAGACTCCAGATGAAGACAGCACAGACATCTGCTGAGGACAGACTTGAGAAATGTGCTCAGGAGAAAGACAGAAAACAAAATCCTATCACAGAAAACCCTGAATGGGGGTGGGCAGGTGTGTAGAAGATGTTATCTGAAGGGAAGGCTACATTTACACTTGAATGTGATGTTTGCTCTTGGAAATTCTGTTGGTTGCTGTCCAGTTTGGGGTTGAAAAAAGAAGTAACTGTAAAGGATAAAGTCACACACCCCATTAAAAGGGCATGAGATCAGAGTTGTTTATTATTTCCAGTCTGACACAAAAAGCCTTGTGTTCAATCAGCTGAGTCTAATAGCATAGATGTTGAGGAATTTAAGAAATGATATAGAAATATTAGGTTTGTAAAAGATAGGCTCCCCTTATAAGGTGATGGGTTTTTTAGAATATTCTATAATATATATTCTTATTGTGAAAAAAGACCTCCAGATTCTTCCATTCCGAGTAGCTAAAGGAAGGTGCCAGAAGTCACCTGCTATTCTCTATGCTCTCCCTAACTCTAGAGGCTTTTCTGTCACTCAACAGAGAAAATATTGTATCCTTAATTCTTTACAAGGTCTCCATAAAGGAATGTGGAGGGTCAGACAAAGTTGGATAAGGTTTTGTAGCACTGAGTTATTTCAGATATCTGCATTTAAGAATTAAATGCAATTTAAAAACAAACACTATAGCTAAAGGGTGGTGGCACACACCTTTCATCCCAGCACTTGGAGGTAGAGTCTGGCAGCTCTCTTGGAGTTACAGGCCAGCCTGTTCTACAGTGCTATTTTCAAACCTTGTTTCAAAACAAACAGTAAATCCTTTACAATAATCTTTCTTAGTAGGATATTTTCAGCAAAAGCACAAAGGAACTATATATAATAAGAAAAAGCATCTGAGACAGATGCAGTGGGATGAAAAGTCTGTTTCTCTATACAATATTTTAGGAGCAAATAAATGTAAGTCATATATAAAAGCTTCGGCTCATGTTTCTCTTACAGGAAGCAGTATGTCCTTGTGAGGGTATTCTCTAGAACAAGAATGATGCTTTGTTTTGTTTCACTTGCAAGGAGTGATGATATACACCATAATATATCTTCTTTCCTAGCTTCATCCTGGTCTACTGACTTCTATATATTATCTTACTGTGATCTTATGATTTGTGGAATCTATGGTGTGTTGATTTTCATATTGGGAGGTGAGAAATTGGTAGAGGCATCATAACAGAGGTATATGAGCTGCCTTTTATCACGAGGAGTGAGATTTTCTCAGATTTTACGATTTTGCCTCAGTACTTACTGTCTCATAGAGTTGGTGCATGAAGACAGTTTTAGACTCATGTAGTGCTGTGCCAAATAAGATTTCAAAAATTTTATTTTATTATAATTCTAATGTAAATATAATAAAAATTACAATTTGTATATACTTAAACTATTTTGATTAGCTATTTACTTTTAATTAACAGAAATTTAAAAATCTGTTTGCAACATATTTTGAAATATGCATTTATTGTGTATTGGCTAAATCAAATTTATTGACATATGTAATACCTAAAACACTTTTAAGTGTAAGTTCACTTAAAATCTACTTGATAGTTTTTAACACAAGTAATATTTTGTTGATAAATAAATATATATATATATACACACACACACACACACACACACACACACACATGATATATCCTCAGCTTGTGTGCATTAAGATTCTTGGAATTATAAATGGGCTGAAATATGGCTAAGCATAGAGACCAACACTGAGTATGACCAAACAGGAGCTGGACAACTCCTCACCCTATGTAAAAAGAGGCTCACAGTTCTATTTTTCACTGGAACATTTAATAAGCAACTCAGCAACATCCTTCTCTTATGAAGTATTGTTGAAGCACACTTAGTTGTGGGGAAAGCAAGCAAATGAACCAATAACTAGCCAACAAATGTACTCAGAAGCTTAAATGACAACCGCAGTGTACATAAACAAGTCATTGAGGTTTGTGTAGATAATAAAGGACCACTGCTTGACTTTAATTACAATGTAATTCTGTCCTGCTTGCTTAGGTGATTTTCATGCACACAGATTCTTAACATATGATTCAAACAAAGAGTGCATTGAAAAATGAGACCTGGAGATTTTTATCCATCTATGTTTCAAGGCTTTAGAAAGTTTTCATGAAACTAACATCTGACTTAGGTTTTTGTTGTTGTCGTTATTCTTGTTTGTTTCTTTAAAAAATTTCATAGTACATATTTTCAACACACCACACTGTATTACATAAGGGTATTATCATACAAGTATTTCTGAAAATTTTAAGTGCATGCTCTCATACCCATATCCCTTCTCTTAGGCTTGGAAGTGAGCACCAAAGAGTGATATAGCCAGACCATATGGTAAATCTACTTTTAGTTTTGGGGGTCTTTTTTCCCATCCTGATTTCTAGGATTGTTACTGAGATAGGTAGAAACAATTCCAGTGCATCTCCATATATCAGTAGAAAGGATTAGACTGTGCCCAGTGCAATTATTGGTTTTTAAAATGATGATGTCCATCAGCCATCAAGAAAATTTTACATGTTAGATAGCTGTGCCCCATTCATACAGTGGAAGTACCAATAGCTATAGACTTTATAAAGGTAAAGCAGAAAATTTAACATGTATTAGAAACACCACTAGAAATAAACTTGTCTAGTTGTAGTTCATTGATATGTGTAGTCAAGAGGGAAGTAAAAAAGGGTTGTCTTTGCACTAAAGATAAGAATCCTTAGTAACTAGTGTGTGCACAAAGCACATAATCAACCTACACATTATAGTTTGTAAAAAGAAAAATGCTTAGTGTATTAGATCAGGTACAGGTATTGGCAACACATTTGTAGAGGTCAAATGGCAAATATTTTAGGATTTCCAGGTGGCATGGTTTTAGTTCTGTAATCAGAACAGAAAGCAGCCACAGAAATTGTATAAGAGAATTGAAATGCTATAAAATCTATATGAGTTTGTAAGATTTGTAAGACCTGACTCCCCAAATGTGGCTGGCAGGCTGAAGGTCACAATTTACAGTAAATATGCATGTTTTGTTGAAGTGAAGATTGAAACTGGGTCAAGGATTAAAAAATAAGAAAAAACTCATCAGATGACTTGGCATAGCACCAGTTAATGATATGGACTGATGATCACAGATTGACTGTAGATAATGGATGATGTAGAAAATGGAAAGGTATATTGATGTACTGAGAGATATCTTATACCATGTCCCTGAACAGGTATAATTCAATAAAGCTTAGGGACTAACACTACTGATCATGACCACCAGTAGGACTGGCTTTGCTGCTTGTCAAATCAAGAAGGTGGAGATTTCTTATATGTGTTGCTTGGTTTAGCCCCCTGGGTCTGGGTGTCTTGTTTGCTTACTTCCATTTATATTCATGGTTCTACTTTTCTATGACATTAGGCCCATGACCAAGGTCTCTAGGGTTCATTTCTATTCTGTCTCTAACTTTCCCTTCTTGTTGGTTCCCTCTTCTTGGTCAACATTCAGCTCAGGACACATTTCTCTGCCCTACAGAAAATGTGACACATTTTTTTTTGTTTGTTTCTCCTTATGGTGTTGTTCCATAAATATCGTCAGTGTCTACACTCTCTCTCATCTCCACTGCATGTTGCTATTTACAAACATTCCATAGACCCACTGAGCCATTCCAGTGGAAGTTCTAGGCTTTATATTCTCCTCTTGCTGAACAGTGGTGTGAAAACTTTTTTTCACTTGAGGAATACTCTTTTTCTGTCTTGGCTCTTTTAAATGATGGGTTTGAAATGGTGGTAGAAATAAAGCCCAGGCTAGCACAGTTCTCATTTTAATTTCTTTGAAGAAGCAAGATTAGAGAAAGCTTTAAGATATGTTTTATGATTTTTTAAATTCCTGACTGTTCCAAGTAGTGAAAGAATGAAAAAGAAATGAGAGCTTTATGAGGATTCTGTTAATGTAAATACAATGTTTGAAGACAAAAATAATGTCTTATCTATCTCTAGAAGGAGCATTTGTGTGGCTGAAAAATAATGTTTTAAAAGTAAACATTGGCTACATAATTGAACTGTTCTGTGCTGCTGAGTGCCACTCCCCCTTTCATTGCCTGGAGGTCCTACAAATGTTGCTATATTTTCTTGAGTTATACCTTTTCATTTCTCCCACTGATCCTTTCTAAAAAATGTTACTTTAATCTGATTATTAAGCTATTATGGGGAAATAACTTATCAGCTACACTTTTGGCTTTTGTCCTTTTGATGAATTCCTGATTTGTCTATCTATCTATCTATCTGTCTGTCTGTCTGTCTGTCTGTCTGTCTGTCTGTCTATTTAGTTAGTTAATTTCATGTTATTGCTCAAAGATTAAAAAAATAGGAGGGGGAAATATAGTGATTTTTTTTTCTTTTTAAGTTTTATTATTTACCTAATAGAGAATTCTATGGCAGACACATAGTGACGTATGAGTACTCCTCAGTAAATGTACTGACCAGTGACACATTTTAAAAAGAAATGCCTTCTCTACATATCTTTTTCCAACTCTCAGCCTTCTCAGACCCTCAGCTTATCCTGTTTGTATTATGAAACTCTTGATTACACATATTTGTTTACACAACTAACATCTGCTTATATGTGTTGGCTGATTGGTGCTGTGGAATATTCCTTTACACTTTGTGTGGGTATTTTACTGTTATTGGTTTAATTAAAAGCTAAATGGCCAATAGTTAGATATAATTTTAGAGGCAGAGAAGATGTTGGGAAGAAGAGGAGAAGGCAGACAGACATGGAATGAGTCACATACACACACAAAATGGGATAGAGGTAGAAGCCACATTGTAGAAAATAGATTAATTTAAAAAAGTTAATTCAAGTTATAAGAGCTAGTTAGGAACAAGCCTAAACTGTTATATAGCTTCCATAGTTTCATAATCTGTGTGTCATTATTGGGGAGCTGACGGTTCTGACAAAAGTTCAGCTACAGACTTCTTTAGCACAGTCAAACATCCTCACTTGTCCATTTCATTGGTTGATACATAGAAGAAGTTCTATAAGATTCTCAATAAATCAATGAATCAACCAACCAGTATTCTTTTTTCATTGACAGAATTTAGGCACCACAAGTCCCCTTACGATCAAACTGTGAAAGGGAGTTCAACTTTGAAATGTTGGCTGTTGGGTTGCTTCTGTAATTGTTTGGGTGGTTGTTTCTTCACTGACCAATAAAGGGAATAAAGACAAAAATAGATAAGGGATGACCATAGAGATAGGGAAATACATTTTGGACACATTAGAATATTTTGAAACCACCATATAGAAAAAAATCTAGGTACAGTAGGAAAGGAGAAGATAGATCTATATAAAAATGCTTTTACAGTGATCATGGAGATAACAACTGTGCATCTTTATATATCCAACAAATGGTCTTATATTGTGAAGATATGTTATAAGTGTTTGATAGTGCTGCATATTCCACAAGCACTTTAAGCATGAAAACAGGCTCTTATAGTCCTTATAAAAAATTGCTTCAAATGAAGAACTGCTTATGTATTCCCAGAAAACTCTGTTGAGAATCTCAGACTGCTACTTAAATCGTAATGTTTTGTCTAAGTTAGAGCTAATGTTAAAGAAATGTGGTGACATTTTTAGTTCAACAAAAGCAAACCCTCAAATATATTAAAGCTAACATTGATCAAAGTGGGTCCTTTTAGTATGCTTCAGCACTTTAAATACTTGTCTGAAATTTCTCCTACTTAATGCAAGTGTCCAGATGAAAATATAAACAGAAGTTAGGGCTGGAAGCAAGCCTTTAGAGTGAATCTACAAGATGCACTTTAAGAAGCAAAGGGGTGACTGGTATAGTTCTCATTCTATTTGTGGAGTTCTCTGTGGTGGAACATGTTCATACAGCATTTGATAAGGAAGATGTTACTAAGTGAAATATAACTTAAAGTTTTTATAATAACAAGAACACATGGACAAAGTTATTAAATGTGGATTGAAAAGATTTAAAAATATTTGTAGATTTTAAAAAATACAGCAAATCTGAGGTAGAGAGAGAGATGCTTGGAATTTAGTTTGAGTGTTTAATAGGAGATACTTAAATAGCTCGGAAATCAACAATGATCTTTCATGTTGATCCTGTGGCAAACAAACCACATTTCACTAACCCTGGCCACAGTAAGCATTAGCCTTCATGATGTGATCAGAGTGTCTACTGAGTCATGAGTAGTTGAAGACCAGAGGTGAACAGGTTAACAGAGTCAGTAAATCCTAAGACACAGTCCTAACTCAGCTAAAGCTTATGCTGTGGCTAAAGAGAGAAAATAAACTTATAAACAGCCCCAAGGCAAGCCAGTGTCCTGAGTGTGGCCTTATGTGACCTAGTGTTACATAATTGGGTTTTGCTCTTGTTTGTTTTAGGATGCATTGAGGATTCTGTTTCATTTGTCAAACTCTAACTGCTGGTTTTCTAGTCTAGTATTTGCTTTAGAAAAAAGTGTATTAGCCAAGCCATTGTTGAACACAATACTTTGAAGATAAAAGGCAAATTTCTTACTAAGGTACTATTATACTGATTAAAATTTGAACTGAAAAGCAATTTTTAAGACTATATTTATGACCTTGTCTTCTGTGTGTCCACATATTAGAACAAATATTCTAGAGCCAGAAAAGCCAGTGTTTACACTGTACACTCAATTATCAGACTAGAAGGACCTGACTTTTTGATGCATCATAATAATTTACCTCCTAGATGATAGCAGAAAATAAATGACTTTATGTAACTTATGGGGTTTTTTTGTTTGTTTTTGCTTCCTTCTTTTGTTTAGAATGTAAACACACCTTAGACACTAACATATTTTCTAGATATCATTTTTTTAAAAAAAGAGTGATCAGAATCTACCATTTACATAAAATTATTATATATACTACTGATAAATTTGAGCTATAATGAAAACATGCTGAAATAGTTAAGATAAATGTTTAACAGTTTGTATTCTTTACACAACCAGTTAGAATATTTGTGTCAAGTTTATGGAGATACAATTTAGAAACTTTGAGAGACATTGAAGGCAATTTTGAAAACAGTGAGTACATTTGAGCAAACACTGGTTAGAAATTCCTTGGACACACAGACAGAGGTTTGGTCCAGACAGAAAAGAGGTAACAGGATGTGCACAGAGACCAAGGTCTGAGTAGTGTCCCATAAGCTGTGGATGTTGGCAGTCACCAGGACTGGGGCAGGGGTTCTACTTTATTATATTAAAGATGATTAAAAGTACCCTTTAGCTGAGGGGTAATATTCATTGGTTTATTTCTTAAATTTCTAATGATATTCCACTATATTTAAATTTCCACAGTAGAGTCTGAAGGGTTGGAGACAATGTAGTGATTATTTTATTAACTATATCATAATATGTAGTGAGAGCTCATTAGAGCACAAGCTATAATGATGTAAAATGTATGTGTATGTGTCATCATCACACACATTCAAACACATGTAAAATAACAGATGTATTAAGTAATATGAACAAGAAAGAGATATTTGTACATATTAAGATTATTAGCATTTGGAAAGATCTCTTACTGACTGGAAAAGATAGCTGCTAGCAAGCACACCATCTAAATTCAATCCTTCAAATCCACACGGTGGAAGTAGAGAAATGACTCATCTCATTTGTCTTCTGATTTCCATATGTGTGCTGTGGCACAAATATAGGAACACACACAATACACATTCACATACATATGTGTTTGTACATATACACATTTACATGTGCACATACATACATCACATGTGCATATACATAACATCAAATAAAACAATTTAAAATACAATTGAAAAAACAGCTGTCAGTATGAATATGCAAATCTGAAGAATGTTAAACATTCCAGCTGGGTTTTTGCAGCTCAGTCTTTTAGTTGACATTGAATTCAACCCTTGTCACACTGAATCAGTGCTGCCTAAGAAAATGATGATAGTGTGAAAGAAATTTACTAGCCACCTAATTAAACAAAACAAGAAATCTGGGAAATCTGTCTTAAAATATTTTACTTAATTCAGTATATATACAAACATTATTCTAGTGTGAAGTGAATATTTTTTAATTATTGGGATTTCTTGTAGATGATTTTCATGATACTAAATCTTCAGTCTCCTGTGTAATTTATATTTAAGCAATTTCAGACTAGTCACACATAGAACATCAGTGTAACTTGTTCTGGGTCATTACCAAGGTCAGTAACACTCTTAAGGCCATTTACAAAAAGAAACACAGGTTGGCCTTGCTTTATTTTTAACCTCAAAAGTAAAGCATGTGAGTCTTTCTATGACTCATGGTGCTGAAATCGCTTGAAGAGAGCTATATTTTCAAGAACAGGGATCTAAGTGCATCAGTAAATAAGCAAAATATCATATATGAATTTACAGAGATTAATGGCAAAATCACTGAGATTAATAATTCAATTCAGTTTTACATATGTTTTCAATGGATTATATTTTGTTATATTCAGTCAATCATTATCCTTAAAAATAATAACAAACACTCTTAAATTCAGTTATCCAGATGATACAGTATCATGCCAGATGTAAAAGTTAAGATATTTGGCATGTTTTCTATGATAACACATTCCTTTCCATTTTCAATTTAATTTAAGGTAGGTAATGATATCACTGCCTTTTATCATTTGACTATTCTTAAAAATTACTCTTTCTTGCCGATCAGTAACAGATGGAAAAAGAGAATCTTTCTGTTTGTTTGGGAAATTTTACCATCATGCATTTGACAGGGATTTTTTTTTTTTCATTAAGTAGCCCATATTTTCTCAGAGATAGAGGCTTTGACAGCATGCATTTATACAGGCTATGTTTAGAATAGTATGTATTTTATAAAAACTGTTAAGACTTTAAAATATTCAAATCTGAATTTACTATATTGCCTAAAATTTAAAGTAAAGATTGCTACAGAAATATAATTTAATTATAACTTTCAGTTTGTGTGAACAGAAATAACCTATTACATAAAGTTCCTTTTAATGTCTGGTATCTTACTTTTCCTTAACTGATGTTGACAATATCTCTTTGAATTCTTTTTCCAAGAGAAGCTCATATATATAACAATGTCCTAGAGAATTTCTATTGCTGTAGGGTGTATCTGGTCTATTTGTGGAGAACTCAAACAAATTGTTCAGTTTGGAGCCTCATTGCATGAAGAAGTACAACATAAAACTGCCAGGTGAGGTGGAAAAACTTTTCTATGCAAGAAACAACTTCAGGAGCTCAACATTCCTTCAGCAACCCAATGTTTGCCAGGACACAACATGGTTCTTGTGCTGTTGAAAACATTTTATTCCAAAGGAACATTTCATATTTTAACAGAGTAGTAAGTTTAAAACAGTCAACTTTAAAATATGCCTTGGTATGGAGTGTGTACTATTCTCACTTGTTTTTACCTGAAATCAGTTCATTAAATTGATCATGTTCTGCCTTCCATCAAAAACATAAGCTCCATAATAATGAAGACATGTGTGTTTCCTGGCTGCTGGAGAAGACTGTAGAAGGAATAAAGGAGGCAGTCCATGAACCTTTGCTGATTGATGGAGTAAACAGCAGCAGAGGGCAAGTCAAGGGAAGTTCAAATCAGATCAAGAAGGAGAGTAATGAGTTCGGCAAACATAGACTAACTTTAATACTAGTATGTCTTAAACTTCAGGGTTTTTTTTTTTTGTCCCTTACATAAGGACTTACAATTTAACTTTATAATGACAATTTGATGTTCATTTTCTTACAGAGGCATCTCTGTTGTGTAAATCTTGGGCTCTGCAAATTCTAGACCATTCCTTAGTCCCGGTGAAAGTGTTGATCTCATCAGTTGAGGTTTGGCTTGTAATTTTGGAAACAAAATTACATGTGCTCTAAAAGGTGAGCAAATAAAGCCAGAGAGGTTTTTGTTTCCTAAAACTGAGATTTAAGTACATTATTGTAGAACCTAAATTGGTTCAGTGTCTGATGCCCTCAGCCATCACCAGACTCTTATGTTACTTTCCTGGTGTACTCTTAGAGACATGTTGCTTTTGTTCCCAAATGTATATTACACAGCTTTAGACCTTAATTAAATATTTTGTGACACAGTGAAATATGAAAGTAAAAGAGTATATTCTGTGTAAATATCTAACTCAATGTTTTGTCTGAACCTGAATGATAAGTTATTTAAATAAAATTAAATAGCCCAGTGCAGCAGTCTATTTTGAATGCCATCTTAAAACCCTATGCAGGCTGATCAGTTTCAACAGCAGCCATTCATTCCTTTTAGCCTGCCAAGGTCAAGGAAGGAACTGGCAAATCTGAGTCTCTGGTGAGACACTCCTCTGGCTAGCACAGGATTATTTGCTTTCTGTATCCTTCACATGACCTTTGTTTTTTTACTCCTGCAAAGAGAGGGTCTTCCATGCTCCTTTGTCCAAGGACACTTGCCCTACCTCCCTGATGAGAGCCTTTCCTTTATCAATCAACTAAATGTAGTCACCTCTCCAGAGGTTCTGACTATAGTACAGTCATGTTGGGGTTTAGGACTTTAGCATAAGAACTGTGGGGTATGTAACTCAATTTGTAAAAATTAGGTTGGAGCAGGAAAGACAATGGAAATATTTTACAGAAAGAGAAAGGACAATAAAATAAAATTTAAAACACTGTAGGACACCATTCAGAAATTGCTTCATCACTGTATTCTTCAGGTATTTTTTTAAGACAGGAAGATTGGAATGCATAGAAAAAATACAGATCCACTTTGTGTAAGAATAATTGATCAGCATGAGATATAATCCTATAGCTTTTGCCTAGTCAGAACTCAGTAACAGGAAGGTACATGTATATTTCAAACTGAAATAAAAATGCAAAAATCCCCATTCAACTTGTATTTTCAATTAACCAATCTAGTATTGTTTCAATAGTGTTAAATAAAAGGGTTCATTATTGTATGCATGGGAGGAAATGATGTATTAAAGAGATGCATGTATTGTGTTGTCTGGCATCAAATTTATACCAGTTAAAGTTAATGAAATTCATTAACTTGAAAAGAAAATCTAACCTGTGAAGGTTGAACAGAATACTGATTAGGGAGAGGAGAAAAGCTTGTCTCTGCCTCTCACTGTTGATCTATTCTTGGAAAGTTGACCCCACCTCAGGACGCATAGATTAAACAGCATAAACAGCAAACCCCAGTCTTTGGAGGTAAATGGAACACTTCACCCATGGTCAGGACAGGCAGTGGTGGCATATGCGAGCACTTGCGAGGAAGAGGCAAGAAAAGCTCTCTGAGTTCAAGGCCAGCCTGGTCTACAAAGTAGTCAGCCAGGACTGTTGTAAAATGTTTCCTGGGCCCATTTGGGACTGGAGGTTTGGAACCTGGTCTGCGACAGCTTTTGTCCCCCAAAGAAATGAATCAGACACTTATATATTTTAAACTGTTTGGCCCATGTCTTATGCACATTACTAGCTAACTCTTTCATCTTAATTCAACCCATTTCCATTAATCTGTCTGCCATGTGTCCCAGCCCGTGGCTCACCTGTATCTCTTACATGATACTTCTTCGGGGCTCAGATGGAGACTGAGTAACTCCACCATCCTTATGCCTGTCTGTCCTCTGATTCTCCACCCACTTCTACAGTTCTCTACATAGGCCAAACCAGTTACTTTATTTATATCAAACAGAGAACATTTCCACCACATTTCCCTTTTTTCTGTCTAATTAAGAAGGAAGGTTTCAATTTCCATATAGCAAAATTACATACAAGAGAACAGCTCTTAAGCCAGAATTACAGTCATAATATCTGGTCTATTTGTAATTAACAAACTTAAAGGAAATATTCTATTATCTATCTTATCATTGTGAGTCTAAAGTTTTATATCTAATATACCTTTTAAACTAAGAAGAACTATACCTATAATTATTAAACCTTCAACCACATCAAAGATCACAGAAGGATATATTATTATCCAAATAAATAGGAAGTGTAAGCAACTTCCAAAGTCTAGAAAATGACAGAGATGACACCTGTCTGCCTCACAGTCACCCAAAGTTCCTTTGTAACATTAGGGCATCATCTTCAGCCTAAAGGCCCCAAATCTCTGGCATACCTTTCAGTGATGCAGGAAATCTGTCACAGTCCATCAGTTGCTTCTCCTTGTATCCAGAAGGATTCCTGGCAATTTTTTTTCTGCAAAGCAGGAACCTGAAGGACTGTCTCGGCTTCTTCTGCCAAAGTCCAGAGGTCACTTTCCTATGGAACCTGCATGTCCAGTTTATACAGCATACTATCAAGCAGTCAATACCAGAACAGTTTCTTGCCCAGTGGCTAACTGTTGCCACAAAGTAAATTCCACATGAAGTTTCTTCAATGCCCATTTTTTTCCTGGAATACATTGGTGCTGCCAGGAGCAGACCTGTCTCACTGTCCAGAAAAGTCTAAGTTCTTAAAATAATTTAAATACCATATTCTGCATGTCTTTGAAGTGTTTGAAGACTACCTATTTAATTGAAATATATCTTTGTATAGCTACAAAAACCTAACTAACATGACTATAAGTTTGGTTATCATAGATGACTATTAATCTGCATTTCTCAAGTACACATTACAATTTTATATGAGTTACATCAGCATAATACCTTAATCAAGAGTAGAAACATACATACATCATAACAAAATTGACCTTAAGTTTATATCAATAAATCAAAATCCACTTATCTTTTCTAATCATTCCTATATCATATCCTCACCTCTTTTCTTTTTTTTCTTTTAAAGTGATTGACTGTGACCATTAACCATTTGTAATGAAAACAAACATTAATAAGTAATATTTTGGGGAAATTGGACGTAGCTTTCTTTCTTTTATAACTTACTGCTATCAAAGGACATTGTTGATCTCATGGAGTCTTGAGGCTGGATCACCTCAATTCGCATCTTAGAAGCTGAGAATGTTCAGGTGGCCTTGGCAAATGAAACAATATTTGCCTAGAACCAATCCACAGGTTTTGATCTTCTGTGGAGACAAAAGCAGAAACTCTTTTCCCAAGTAACATATTCTTATAAACAGACTTCAAGGTCAAGATATCATTAAAGTATATGTATTTGTTTAACTTAGCAGCCTTAGCAATCAATTGTCTATCTGCAATTAGCTCATTAAAAGTTAAAAATTTAAAAGAAAACACAATAACCATAATCCAGACTTTCTGTATATCTGCCATCTTCATATGGCCGCTTTATCTTTATTTTCTATTTTTCATTCTTTTTTTTTTTGAGCCAATTGACTCAGATCACTAATCACGCCACACATTATGCTATTCTAGCTTCCAATGTGACCTTCATAACATTTAAGACATATATATTATTTATAAAAATAAAAAGGATTTAGTGACAAAACCTTCAGTTTTACAACTACAGATATATTAAATGAGAGCATGAAGTCTGTGACAAAAAATTTGGCTGAATACTTTTAAGAAGACAATTTTGAATTATGGACTAATGTTGAAATTATTGATCACTATCCTACCCTAAAATATTTTTTAGTTGCTTAATTTATTTTATTTTTTTTAAGATTGCTAAACATATATTTACCTTGTGTTCAGCTTTCCCTCTGAATTTTTTTTTGCCATCCCTGAATATCCCCATTCTAGGTCCCTTCCCCCTCCCACCACATCAGGTCATTTTTTCTTCTCCATAACTCCCCATCCCCTCCCTGGGCAGGAAGCAGACAGTCTTGTGGTCCCAATGACACAATAATGCTTAGATCAGTCTCCACTCCTGGCAAATCCGGTTTTGTCCCCCCTCCCTCAAGAGTGAGTCAGGTGTTTCTATAGTTGGAGTGGGATCCAAAGGGTCAGTCCAGGGTGTTTCTGATCCCAAGCTGTTCAGTGGTTGTGGATTGGAGCTTGGGCATGCAAGGCTTTTTTCTTGTTTGTTTGTTTGTTTAGAGACCACTAATGAGTGAGTACATCTCCTGCTTATCATTCTGAGTTTGTGATACCTCACTCAGGAGGATATTCTCTAAATCCATCCATTTGCCTGCAAATTTTAGGATATCATTTCTTCTTACTGTTGAGTAGTATTCCATTGTGTAGATGTACCACAGTTTGTTAATCCATTCTGCAGTTGAGGGACATCTAGGTTGTTTCCAGGTTCTTGTTATTACAAATAATGCTGCTATGAATATAGTTGAGGTAATACCTTTGGTGTGTGAATGTGCCTCTTTAGGGTACACACCCAGAAGTAGTATTGCTGGGTCCTTGGGGAGATTGATTCTCAATTTTCTGAGAAACCTCCATATTGTATTCCAAAGTGGCTGAACAAGCTTACACTCCCACCAACAATGGAGGAGTGTTCCCCTTGCTCTGCATCCTCTCCAACATAGGCTGTCATCTGTGTCTTTTATCTTAGCCAATCTAACAGGTGTTATATGGTATCTCAAAGTTGTTTTGATTTGCATTTCTCTGATGTCTAAAGATGATGAACACTTCTTCAGGTGCCTTTCAGCCACTCGTAGTTTGTCTGCTGAGAATTTCCTTTTTAGATCTGTACCCCATTTTTTTGATTGGGTTATTCAAGGTTTTGGGCTCTAGATTCTTGAGCTCTTTACATATCTTAGAGATCAGTCCTCTATCAATTGTAGGATTGGTGAAAATCTTTTCCCATTCTGTAGGCTGTTGTTTTGTCCTATTGAGAGTGTCCTTGGCTTTGCAGAAGCATCCTAGCTTCAGGAGATCCCACTTATTGGTTGTTGGTCTTAGTGTCTGTGCCACTGGTGTTATATTTAGGAAGTGGTTGCCAGTGCCAATTCGTAGAAGTGTATTTCCCACTCTCTTTTCTATCAAGTTCAAAGTGGCTGGGTTTAAGTTGAGATCTTTGATCCACTTGGATTTGAGTTTTGTGCAGGGTGACAGGCTCGAATCTATTTGGATTTTTCTACACTTCCATCCAGCTATGCCAACACCATTTGTTAAATATACTATCTTTTTTCCATTGAATGTTTTAGGCCTCTTTGTCAAAGATCAGGTGTTCATAGGTTTTTGGGTTAATGTCTGGTTCCTCAATTCTATTCCATTGATCCACAAGTCTGTTTTTATGCCAGTACCAGGCTGTTTTTATTACTGTAGCTCTATATTATAGCTTGAAGTCAGGGAGGGTGATACCTCCTGAGATTTTTTGGTTGAGTAAAATTGTTTTGGCAATCCTGGCTTTCCTGTTATTCCAAATGAAATTGAGTATTGTTCTTTCAAGGTCCAAAAAATATTGTGTTGGGATTTTGATGGCCAGTGCATTGAATCTGTAGATTGCCTTTGGTAGAATTGCCATTTTTACCCTGTTGATCCTACCAATCCAGGAACATTCGAGAGCTTTCCATTTTATGATATCCTCTTCAATTTCTTTCTTCAGTGATTTAAATTTTTTGTCAAATGGGTCTGTTACTTCTTTGGTTATAGTTACTCCAAGGTATTTAATACTATTTGCAGCTATTATGAAGGGCAATATTTCTCTTATTTCTTTTTCAGCTCTTCTATCTTTAGTGTATAGAAGGGCTACTGATTTCTTTGAGTTTATCTTGTATCCTGCTACATTGCTGAAGTTGTTTATCAGCCCTAGCTTGGAAGCATTTTGTGGGTCACTTATGTATACAATCTTATCATCTCTAAATAGAGAGTTTCACTTCTTCTTTTCCAATTTGTATACCTTTAATCTCTTTTCATTCCCTTATTGCTTCAGCTAAAACTTCGAGAACTATATTGAATAGATAAGGGGAGAGAGGGCATCCTTGTCTAGTTCCTGACTTTAGTGGGATTGCTTTGAGTTTTTCTCCATTAACTTTGATACTGGCTGTCATCTTCTTGTAAATCACCTTAATTATATTTAGGTATTCTCCCTATGTTCCTGATCTCCCCAGGGCTTTAACCATAAAGGAGTGTTGGATTTTTTCAAGGGCTTTTCCACATCTAAGGATATGATCATGTGGTTTTTGTTCCTTTATATGATGGATAACATTTACAGTTTTTCATATGTTAAACCAGCCCTGTATTTCTGGGATGAAGCCTACTTGGTCATGGTGGATGATATCTTTTATACATTGTTGTTTACAGCTTGCCAAAATTTTGTTGAGAATTTTCCCATAGATATTCATGAGGGAAATTGGTCTGTAATTCTACTTCTTTGTTGTGTCTTTCAGTGGCTTGGGTATTAGGGTAATTGTGGCCTCATAAACAGAATTTGGCAATATTCCTTCAGTTTCTACTGTGTGAAATAGTTTGACGAGTAATGGTAGTAATTCTTCTTTGAATGTGTGGTAGAATTCTGCACTGAAATCATCTGGACCAGGGCTTTTATTTTTGGAGAGGTTTTTAATGACAGCTTTAATTTCCTTAAGGGTTATAGACCTTTTTAGGTAATTAATCTGATCTTCATTTAATTTTGGTACATGGTACCTGTCCAGAAAGTTGTCCATTTCTTCTTGGTTGTCCATTTTTGTGGAATACAGATTTTCAAAATATGATCTGATAATTCTCTATATTTCCTTGGGGTCTGTTGGTTTGTCCCCCTTTTCATTTCTGATTTTGTTGATTTGAACACTCTCTCTCTCTGTTTTTTGATTAGTTTGGCTAAGGGCTTATCTGTCTTGTTAACTTTCTCAAGGAACCAACTCTTAGATTCATTGATTCTTTGTATTGTTCTTTTTGTTTCAATTGTATTGATTTTAGCTCTAAGTTTGATTATTTCCTCCCGTCTACTCCTTGTAGGTGAGTTTGCTTCTAATTGTTCTAAGGCTTTCAGCTGAGCTGCTAGGTCTCTAGTGTGGGATTTCTCTAGATTTTTCATATAGGCATCTAGCACTGTAAATTTTCCTCTTAAGATTGCTTTCATTGTGTCCCACAAGTTAGGATACATTGTAGATTCATTTTCATTGAATTCTAGGAAGACTTTGATTCCTTTCTTAATTTCTTCCTTGACCAAGAGGTGATTCAGCTGAGTGATGTTTAGTTTCCATGAGTTGGTAGGCTTTCTTTGGGTTTTGATGTTGTTGAACTCTAACTTTAGGCCCTCATGGTTTGATATATTACAAGGGATTATCTCCATTTTTTTGTATCTGTTGATATTTGCTTTATGACCAATTATGTGGTCAATTTTGGAGAAAGTTCCTTGGGGAGCTGAGAAATATGTATATTCCTTTGTGTTTGGGTAGAAGCTTCTGTAGATATCTATGAAATCCATTTGCATCATAACCTCTTTTAGACTCCTTATTTCTCTGCTGAGGCTCTGTCTCGTTGATCTATCCAGGGTTGAAAGTAGGGTATTGAAGTCTCCCACTATTAGGGTGTGAGAATTCATGTGGGATTCGAGCTTTAGCAGTGTTTCCTTTACATAAGTAGGTGCCCTTATATTAGTGGCATAATTATTCAAGACTGAAATTTCCTCTTGACCAATTCTTCCTGTGATGAATAAGTAGTGAGCATCTTGGTCCCTTTTAATTGCTTTTAGCTTAAAGTCTACTTTGTTAGATATTAGGATTGCAACCCCTGCTTTTTTCTTAGATCCATTTGACTGGAAAATATTTTCCCACCCTTTTATTCTAAGTCTGGGTCTGTCTTTGCAGTTGAGGTGTGTTTCTTGTAGGCAACAGAAGGATGTCTTCTGTTGTTGTATCCATCTTGTTAGTGTGTGACGTTTTATAGGAGAATTGAGACCATTGATATTAAGGGAAATTTGTAACCATTGATTCATATTTCCTGCCATTTTTGGTGGTAACTTGTTTGTATTTCCTTTCTCTAGGGTATTCTTCTGTGGACTTATAGGTTGTTTGTGATTTCCTGGGTGTATCTGGGGTCCTTATTTTGGAGTTTTCCCTCTTATACTCTCTGTAGTGCTGGATTGGTAGATAGATATTCTTTCAGTCTGACTTTGTCCTGAAATACCTTGTTTATTCCATCTATGGTGATTGATAATTTTGCAGGGTATAGTATCCTTGTTTGGCAGCCATGCTCTTTTAGCTTCTGTATAACTGCTGACCCAGCCCTTCTAGCTTTCATCATTTTCATTGAATAGTTAGGCATTATTCCGATGGGTCTGCCTTTATATGTGAGTTGGCAATTTTCTTTTGCAGCTCTTAAAAGTTTTTCTTTGTTCTATATATTTTGTGGTTTGATTATAATGTGGCGTGCTGACCTTTTTGGGTGGTCATATGTATTTGGTGTTCTGTAAGCTTCTTGTATCTTTCTAGGCATTTCCTTCTTCGGGTTAGGGAAGTTTTCTTCTATGATTTTATTGAAAACATTATCTGTGCCTTTCAGCTGGTATTCTTCTCCTTCTTCTATTCCTATTATTCTCAAATTAGTTCTTTTCATGGTGTCTCATATTTCCTGAGCATTTTGAGTTATGGCTTTTTTAGTTTTAATATTTTCTTTGACTGATATATCTATTTGAACTACTGAGTCTTCTACTTCAGAGATTCTATCTTCCATCTCTTGAACTCTGTTTGTTATGCTTGTATCTGTGGTTCCAGCTTTTTTCTTCAGGTTTTCTATTTCCATCTTTGCCTCATTTTGTGCCTTTTTTATTGCTTCTATTTCAGTTTTTAGTTCCTGGCATGTTTCTTTCATAGATTTGTTCATCTCTTCCAATTTTTTTTTTGTATTTTCTTCTATTTCTTTAAGGCTATTTTTCATCTCTTCTTTGAGAGCTTCGATGATCATCAAAAAGGAATTTTTGGTGTTGCTCCCTTCTGTTTCCTCTTCATTGCTCAGTTCAGGTTTTGCATTTGTAAGATTGTCACTTTCTTCTGGAGTTACCTTGTTGTTCTTTGTATTATTATGTAAGTTTTTGCATTGATGTTTGCCCATGGCTTCAGTGGTTCACGATTAGGTGTCTCCTGGTCAGTTGTGGCACTGGGGTTGTGAGTCTCCTGTCAACTCTCTGCGTGGGGTCTGAGTCTGTCCTTCAGAGACCCTAGTTGTTATCTGTTCGCTCAGTTGGTGGTGGAGGTGGGTAGCCATGCAAATTCCCTCAGCAGCAGCTGTGGGTATGGTGACAGGCAGACTTTATTTGTCCCTGCTACAGAGTGTGCTGGGACTCACTCTGCAGACAGCACCCGGTCCCCCCATTTCTATTTCTTAAAGGTGTTTTTTTACTCTTTTTTTTCTGTCTCTCTGAAGCCTATGCATATTTTACATACATTGTACCCTGTTTAGAGTTTTTTTGAGTCTAAATCTGTTTTATTGAGAATTCTTAATCATTTTCTAACCCAAAGAGATTTTAAAATGTCGGTATCACTTTAATTGCTTACTCTGCCCCTTTTTGGCCACTTTTCAATATGGCGGAGGTGCCTGCTGCATCTCTGCCACTGCCAGCAAACAGAGGGGACTCAGGAAATGCTGCTACCAGAAAAACTCTTTTTAACTCTGTTTCCTTTCTGTTCAATATAAGCAGAAACCTTAAATCAATCACACTTATGGTAAGCCTTTCACGAAAAGTATGAGTTTAAGCTGTGTGCTGCAAATGCAACATTTTTAAATTCTAGTCTGAACACCATGCTGTCTTTGTACCATAAATCAATTCAAATATGCAATTCAGAAAGCTGCTTTTGGCTCTGTTTCAGTGATCTAGAATACTCTTTAAGCTTTTTAAACTTTCTTAGGCTTTATGCAGATGTTCACCCCACTCAGGGACGTTATCTGTTGTAAAATGTTTCCCAGGCCCATGTGGGCCTTGATGTTTAGAACCTGGTTCACGGCAGCTTTTGTCTCCCAAAGAAATGAATCAGATGCTTATGTATTTTATACTGTTTGGCCCATGTCTTATGCACATTACTAGCTAACTCTTTTATCTTAATTCAACCCTTTCCATTAATCTGTCTACCATGTGTCCCAACCCGTGGCTCACCTGTATCTCTTACGTGATTCTTCTTTGGGGTCGGATGGATACTAACTAACCCCACCCTTCCCCTACCTGCCTGTCCTCTGATTCTCCACCCACTTCTACAGTACTCTACATAGGCCAAACCAGTTACTTTATTACATCATACAGAGAACATTTCCACCACACAGGACTGTTACACAAAACCCTGTCTCAAAAAAAATTTTTTTTTTCTGGAGAGATGATTCTGTTCTCTAATATTACTGGCTGAATTTATTAAACATAAAGTATATCACCACAGCCTCTCCCTTCTCCTATTCCTCCTGGAACAAAAGAGTAAAGTAATAAAAAAATTGAAGTTAGAAGGTGTATCAATAAGTTGTGAAATGAGGCTAAGCAGAGACTTGGGGACTGGGAGGAGATAAATGAGTAGCCAGGAGGGATCCCACAGAGAAGTACACTCTGTGTGGTAAGCAGGACAGAGGTCCACAAATACAAGATGAGGACATTCCATGGGGTCAAGTTTTCTCCAGGGAGCAAATTAGAATGGGATCTACTGGAAAAGGACTAGAACATGAGACCGAAAGATTCTAGAGCAATGCTTTTCAACCTCCCTAATATTTTCAACTCTTTAATACAGCTACTCATGCTATATCTGACCTCCAGTGGTACAATTATTTTTGTTGCTATCTAATAACTGTAATTTTGCTACTGTTTTGAGTCATTGTAGTAGAATTATGCTGGTAATGTAAATATTTGTTCCACCTATGGGTTTAATAAAGCTAATTGGCCAAAGGCAATCAGGAAGTATGAGCGGGGCTACCAGGCTAAGAAAACTCAGGAACATCTTAGAGCAGACACAGACACCAGACAGATGCCAGTCAGATGCCAGAGACCCGCCGAAGAGACAGCTGAACAGGATGGATTAGTTTAGAGGAAGAAGCTAGCAAGTTATATGCCTGGGCCCTAGGCCAGTCAGCATAAAATAACACAAGTGTCTGTGTGGAAAGTTCGGGCCAGTAATCATTTATAACAAGTCATAATATAAATATCTGTGTATTTCAGTGGTCTTAGACAACCCTTATGAAAGGGTCATTTGATGATCCTCAAGGGGTAGCAATCCACAGGTAGAGAACCACTGCTGTAGAAGATGGACATTGTGTGGCAACTGAATGAATTCACAGGAGAAGAAGAAGGTAGATGTGACTTCTAGGGAGAAACTGGTATTGGGATTGTTAACTTTGAATGGTGATGTGCCCACAGATAGAAAGTTACGAGAAAAGAGACTGTCTTCAAAATTAGCATTTTAATGATTTTTTTCCTTTAAACTTTTGATGAAGGGAAGGGAAAAATGACATTCCTGCTTCATTTTGTTCCAGAAAGTATGTATTTCCTCACAGAGGATTATCCCATTTATAAGACTTTGGACTGCTAGATCGAATATGGGCTCAATATTTTTATGTTGTTTCTGCCAAATGCTGATATGTGAATCTTGTCATGACACATTGTATTTTGTGCTAAAATAATTTTTTCTAATTGTGCCCTTATTAAAATAGCATGTTTATATTTGTTCTTTGTTTTAAAGTAATGACAAATAAAATACTAATTGGCATTATAATTTTGAGCTATATTTATTCTAATATTGAAGTCATTCAATTAGGATGTAATTTGCATACCAACCTGAGTTGTTGTCTATCCCAATATATCCTTCTGCATTTTGTTGTCTTTCTTCAGAAAAAAAATTGTTAAGACACAAAAAGATTTCTGTGCTTTGTCACTATGGAAAGTTTTAACAGTAAGTTTCAGGAAAAGAAATTGTTATTCAGTGGCTGATTATAATAATGTTATTGTATATGGATATTCCATTGTTTCAGATGAGAAAGCACTGACTTAAGCTACACTGTGTTCAAAGACTAGCTTTGCTTATAACTTTTGTGTTATTCTTTAGTGTTCATGATTGGATTTTGTCCCAGGAGCCTATGTCTACTTCAGTTCACTACTTACTAGGTAATTTCTCCTGACTGCAGGATACCCACCCTTTTCCAGTTATTGTATATTACTTGTATATATTTTACTTCCCAGCTTTTCCAATTGAAGGTTCAGACCTCCCTTTTTTACCTCTGAGGCAGAATGTGGTGCATTGGGTTCCCAAGTGAGGAATTAGACCTCCCAGGCTTTGCTACCACCTCTTTGTCTGTATAGCCCCTCTGTATCATTTGTGCATTGAAGAGAATAAAATTTTAATATGTTTTTGAGTAAATAATGGAAAAATCACATGAAAATGCATGTATATTAAAGTTCTCCAAAAAAATTCAGGTACCTTAATATATATAATATGAATATGCTACATATTTATTATTTACTTTTGTTGATGTTTATGTATGTGCCTCTCTCTCTCTTTCTCTCTCTCTCTGTGTGTGTGTGTGTGTGTGTGTGTGTGTGTGTGTCTTTATTGGGGTATTTAGATCCTGGTGCACTTGTGGAGATCAGAGGACAAGTTGTAGAAGTTGTTTTCTCACCTTCCAGTATGTGAGTCCTAAAGATTAAATTTAGGGTGTCAAGTTTGGTGACAAGCATCTTTTCCCACTGAGACATCTTGCCTACCTTGTACAGTGTATTTAATATGATAGTTCTTTCCTCATTTTATTGTGAAGTGACACATTCAGACCACAAAGCAGGAACTGCTGGTGCACTAGGATGGCATATCCTGAAGTCTATTGTGTATTCTGGGGTCAGGTCCCAGCACCTGAAGGGTAAAGGGTCAGTGCTGGGACAGTTGCTGTGCCTATGGGTGCTCCAGTGTAGTGTTTGTTCCTCCTGTGTTACCCCCACAGAGCTAACAAGCTTTCCTGTAATTCACAGAATGATAGAAGGAAGCATGAACTTATACATTACTCATTTGGAGAATTGGTTTAAAACTATTAAGACAAACTCTACAGTAAAATTCTTTTGTAAAATATTTTTTTTCTCAAAATAACCAATTAAGTATGGATTTACATATTGAGTTTTCTTAAAAGTTGACCATTTAAGTAAATAAAAATTGAGGTGTAAATAATCTTTTGTCACATTCTTCTCTAATCATAAAATATGGTAATTTGTGAGTCATCAACTTAATTTTATTTCTTTAAATTATAAAATTGTCACATTAGATTATATGAATTTATTCTCCTTCCTCTTAAAAAGTGTCACGAAACAGTTTGGACAGTTTGATCAGCTTAGCCAGGCTGTTGGGAACTTGTTCCAGCAAGAATGAGCTATAAGTCATGAACACAGAGGAGTGGGTGTGGTTTCTACATTCCTTGCTGGAATGAAGTCTTGTGTGGAAAGAAATATAGCCAAGCATTTCTCTGCAGAAGGTCAGCTTGCTGCTGTGTGAGGGTAGGCTGAGAAGCCTACTGTTTGAGGGTGCTTTTATAAAAGTATTCTCAGAAGGTTACCTGGAGGGTGTCTGTGTGGCCTTATGAAAGCATTTTGTATCAATAGCTTAAGTGAGGCTGTAGTAAGGGAGTAGTGAGAACAGGATCCAAATGGAGAAATCTGTACAAGCAGTTCAGAGAAAGGCCACAACAGGTGAGTAACTATAGAATAAATTTACATACAATGGAATTTGTGGTCACTTTCCATAGAATTTGTTTATAGATGTCAACAGTCCCTTTAGTCAGTGATCTTATTAATAAGATTATCTGTGGCAATGAACTGATTGCTGTAACTTTAACTAATTTTATCAAATGTGACATGTGGAACTCAGTACTCTTAAGCAACTCAACTTTTTCTCCTGATAATGTTAAATTTTGCCAAATACCTCTGAGTTAGGCCAGGTTGTCTAGAGAACAGAGACAGTAGAATGAAATAGTAGAAAATAAAATAGATTTATTAGATTGCCTTACACAATAGAGGCCAGTCTAAAGACCAAGAAGCTGTTCTGTTCCTAAGATAAAATTTTAGCTGTCACAGTCAGATCCTGAAGACCTAGGACATTCCTATAAAATCAGTTGTACTCAACTCATCGTTTCAGACTGAAAATGATGCAATCGGAAGGTGGCACAGGAGGAGGAATAGTCATGGCAGCAGGGAAAAGGGACAGACTCACTTAGTGAGACTCTTATCTGCATATTTGGTATACCTCAGACCTGTCTGTACCCCACATTGCTCTGTACCCCAAACTTCTCTGTACTACAGACCTATTGATACTCCAGACTTCTTTAAAGCCCTCTCTATACCACAGGCCTCTATACCTCAGACCTCTCTGTACCTTAGATCTCTACTGAATGGTGTGGCTGAGGGAGGGCCCTCCCTGTTCAGTTAAACCTTTCTGGAAATAACTTTCACAGGCTTACCAAGAAGTTTGTCACCTAATTGACTCCAAACCTTGTCACTTTGCCAGTCACAACCCTAATTCCTCTTATTCTAGAAATGACCCTGGGAATCATATATCTGTAGACATATTTTTGATCTCAGGTTTTTGTAATGTAGTTCAGTTCCAATGAAACTTGTGTATGTATGTGTATTTGTGTGTGTTTTGTTTGTTAGCATTTACTTCTTACTCCATTTCTTTGTTTAATTCCTCTTCCCTCTTTCTGGAATGTGCATTGATAAGAATAATGGGAATTAACTCTTTCTCTTCACTGCTTTTTCCTCAGGAGAGTACTGGGTCATTTATTTCATTTATAATATTACCCAATAATTAAGGATCTTCTTTTGTTAGTGGCATCTTAAACATAGACAAATTTAAACATTAAAGTACTGTTTAAATGCTGTTAAGGTCAATGCCATAGTTACGATATTGTACTGTTGCTTTGCAAGACATTATCATTGGGAACAATTTAACATAGACATATAAAAGCTCTCTGAATTATTTCCTATAACAGTCATTGAATCTTAAAGTTGAAAACTCAACTAAAACCTGTCCATTGTGATAATATTTTATGAGAGCTTTATTGTAAGACATAGAAAAACTGAAGAAATACTGGGTGAGTGAAACAATGAACAAGAGGATTGTCACCAAGTTCACCTATTGAGGAGTAGGTTGAATTCTGGAACATTCTGTAGTATGGTACTGTTTATGTATGCTTTCAGAATGAGACACTGCACTACTGACATTCTCAAGACCCTCTTAATTTAAAAACCTGTGATATAAGGTTATAAGATATGATTTTCAGGATTCTTTATGGAATTGACACAAATGATTGAGTATTTCTTACCCAGGCATGGAGGGACACTATATACATTTTGATTTTAGTGAAACATAAATGCAATGATTGCTGAGAGTCGGAGTAGGGAGAAACACCTGGCAGAGCAAAGAGAAATGGGAATAGGCAGTATGACCAGGAATGTATATTGTTTATTACTGGAAAGAAGATGCTTGTGAAATATTCCATTCAAGCTGAAAATTATTGTCACTTCATTTATATACAGTAAGTATATGAACAATATATATATGCATGTATATGTATGCATATATATGTATATGAACTATATATATTTATATATATATATATATAGTTTCTCTGTTTTTCTAACTTAAACATCAGACACAGATAACAAAATTTGGGTTTTGTGAGGAAAAGAAGGTAAACACCCACTGCATTCACCACAAATGATGGGAAGCTGCAAATGTGATGTTAAGAATGTCTGTTGGTTTGCATAGTCTGCATAGCACATTAGCTAGATTATGAAGTCATATGGCCTTAGTTCTCTTTCCCACCCAGTCTTTGAAGATTGAATCCCAAAGAGATTGCATGATCTATGATATCCCCTCTTTTCAGATTCTCTGGCTGAGGCTTGCAGAGTCATGTCTGTGGAATCCACATCCGAGAATGTCCTTCTGTCCCTCCAGGCCTCACCTCATATGCTTTCCTGGAGTTACTTTCCTCCTTTCTGGCTCCAAATGCAATGCTCTTTTCTCAGTGAATCCTTTCTTTGGCTCTGGAGAGCTAAGAGCCTCGTTTTTCTGATCTTGTAACATTTTTCTAAGCATTTCTAGTACATAACATTTTGTAGCATAACAATAAATTCCAATACTTATAGCTTGTTTATCTTAAGGAGTGATATTTAGTATGAATCAAAGCATGGCTTCACATAGTGAAACAAGACATTGGCATCCTAAATGAGAAACAGAGCACTATTCACAAACATCATGTCACTCCTGCATATGTGGAGCATCACTATCCTAGATACCTTCAGCATTATCTTTTGGTAGCTTTGATATCTGCTCCACTACATAGAAGCTGCAAATATAAGAAAAGCTTTGAAATTTTCTCAGCTCTATGCCTTTTAAACAGTCATAAAATGTTAGTTGAAGGTCCCCATTTTTAAAGAACTGCATTGACAAATTAGCTTAGAAAATATTGCTAAAATCTTGGTGAAATTATCATAATCCCCATTTCATTACCTGTTCCTTGTTGTGCCCTGGTCACAAGGCCCCTGAAAAGATCACCAGAGACTCGAACTCTCCAAAATGCAAAAGCAAGGTTTATTGAAAAGTTACGAGTCATGTGACAAGGACCTTGCTGTCCGATAAGGACAGGCTTGACAGTGGCCAGTGGAGGTGCTGTGACTTTGTGAGCTAGGTTTTTAAGGCAAAAAATAACAAGATTATTCATCAATTGGTTTCTTTCAGTACAGATGCAATTCTGATTAGCTCATCTTTTGAGGGGAATTTTTAGACTTTCTCTGTTATCTTAGCCACCTTTTGCCAAGCCCTTTCTTTGACTACCTCCTGGGTTGGGTTTTTCCCGACTATCTCTGGTTCTGAGACATTCCATGGATAATTAACTGTTATCAGCCCCTAAGCCACCTTTACGATCTGAACTTTGTTCCTATGCAGCTTGTCTAGAAGCTGAGAACATTCGCTCAAAAATGGAGGTGCTTTTCTAGTTCTTCATTTCCCCCTCCTCATGGGCCTAATGGAATACAATCATGGGTTCCAGACTGTTCCAGGTTGTTAGTGCCTTTCTCTGTGTCTTCCAATCTGGCAGGATCATTACAATATTAGCTATATGAAGGCAGGTGGGGTGAGGTACTGTCCCCCTATGCCTGAGTCTGTTCTTCACCTCAGGATAGCAACACTGCCATTCCCTTATCCTGGCAGATTGCTCACACTGGTACTCTAGCTCCATGAAAAGTAGGCTAACACATCTACTCATTATCATTGAATTAATATTTAATCAAGCAAAAGTCTGCTTTGTCTCTGCAAACTATAATATTCCCACAGTACTGGCTCTGAGAAAGAAAAGAGTTGCCCGAAAATAATTCAGTAAGTCTACCAGCATGGACCTGGCTTAGAATGGGGTGCTATCATGGCTATTTCTCAGTCCAGGCTCTCAGTTCCACCCTCTGGCAAGCCAGCCAGACATCACGCCAGCACTGTCCTGCTCTCGCCATTCACCCTAACAACATACAACTGCAAGGCTGTTTAGACTCTAACCCTAGCTAAGAGGGCAGGAATACTTGCTAGATCCACAGATGGACCCCCCTGGGCCTGCAGCCTCAGTGTCTCTAAGGACCCTTTCTCCAATAGAGGCCTAACCTGAGGTGCAGCAGGAAAGCATCTTTCAAAGTGTTATTTTCTTCCTCAGACATATAAGCAGCATGAGCGGCCAAGGGTCAGTCATTCTCAAGGTAGGACACCTTGAGACAGGAGCAGCTGAGGCCTCTGGGGACCTTTTGACCTCCACAAAAAAAAGGTTTTCTTTTAATTTAGCATTTCAACCTGTTATGGGCCAGGGATAACCAGGCATCATTTCTCTATATTACTGCTTCAAGTTGACATTGGGACATTGTTGTTAGGGCTCAAAAAGTTTGAAAAACTAGTAAAGGAACTGGGCTTCAGGGCTTCTGTCAGGGGCACATAGTTGAATGACTCAGTTGCCAAGACAGGAAACAACCCACATCACTAGGACTGGTCCATACTCTTCCAGCAAGTCCAGAGCTCCTATTCAAGTAGAAATCTGTTGAGATATGTGAAAACTAAGAACAAAAGTTAGAATTTAAATTTTGGGCCCAGTCTTAGTAATTTGGGAAGGACAGGAGTCCCCAAACAAGAAGAGATAAGTATCATCTTTAGGGACAGACAGGTGGGGAAAACTTAGGCTGTACTTATCTGGAATTCTTTTGGCCGCTGTGAGGTGGACCCAAATTTTATGACTTTCTGAAGCTCATACAAATTATAAAAAGACATGAGTTATAGGTATATTAGTATCACCAATCAAGCTTTATAAAATGAGCTTGAAAGCTGGCTATCACCTTGCTGAAGGATCTGATTGTCTGATTCTACCAAGATGACAAAGTTATTAATTATATTTGTTTCATCTTCATAACTAACTCAAGCTAGTGGACAATGGTAGATGAGCAATTGGTCAATATCAGGTTAATCATGAATCACTGGGCCCCTTCCATAGGCCTCTAATGCAGTAGCCTGGAGCCTTCCCAGGTTGTAAACAGGCCAACAAGCAGCTTTAAATTACACCAAAGCACTTAACACTCAGAGATAGGTAACTCCCAAGCCAGATTTAGTTTGTTATCTCAGCATAGCCTATTTTATACTGACAAATGCAGTAGCATTAGGCAATCAGACTACCATTTGTTAGCTCCTGGGATATTCTGGAGAGGAGGGTTAAAGCTGGGGAGGAAGCTGCTGTAGTGCGAAACTAGTCACAAGGAAGGGGAGCATCTGGATAATTACATGAACACCATTTAAAGAACTGAGTTGAGGTCAGAGAGCAGCGCAGACAGAAATACACTAACTGCACAAGCCAAGTCAGGGTGTTTAAAATCACCTGTAACTCCCATCGGTTCTGGTTCCGCTTCCGGGACCAAGTGCTGTCTGCAGAGTCCCAGGGAACTCTGGAGCAGGGGCAGGTAAACTCTGCCTGTGACCATACCCACAGCTCCTGCTGAGGGAATTTGCACGGCTACCCACCACCACCTCGAACTGAGCGAACCAACAACTACAGGGGTCTCTGAAGGGTAGATTCAGACCCTGCCCAGAGAGGTGACAGGAGCCACACAAGCCCAAGTGCCACAACTGACCAGGAGCCATCTAATCGTGAACCACTGAAGCCATGGGTAAACATCAGTGCAAAAAATTACATAATAATACAATTACCATAATATCCAAGCCACTCAAAGGCACAACAAAGAAGAAGAATTACAGACCAATTTCCCTCATGAATATTGATGCGAAAATTCTCAACAAAATTTTGGCAAACCGTCTACAACAATGCATAAAATATATCATCCACCATGACCAAGTAGGCTTCATCCCAGAAATGCAGGGCTGGTTTAACATATGAAAAACTGTAAATGTTATCCATCATATAAACAAACTAAAGGAACAAAACCACGTGATCATATCCTTAGATGCTGAAAAAGCCTTTGACAAAATCCAACACTCCTTTATGGTTAAAGCCCTGGGGAGATCAGGAACATAGGGAGAATACCTAAATATAATTAAGGTGATTTACAAGAAGATGACAGCCAGTATCAAAGTTAATGGAGAAAAACTCAAAGCAATCCCACTAAAGTCAGGAACTAGACAAGGATGTCCTCTCTCCCCTTATCTATTCAATATAGTTCTCAAAGTTTTAGATAAAGCAATAAGGGAACAAAAAGAGATTAAGGGCATACAAATTGGAAAAGAAGACGTGAAGCTATCTCTATTTGCAGATGATATGATTGTATACATAAGTGAGCCACAAAATTCTTCCAAGGAACTGCTACAACTGATAAACACCTTCCACAATGTAGCAGAATACAAGATTAACTCAAAGAAATCAGTAGCCCTTTTATACACTAAAGATACAAGAGCTGAAAAAGAAATAAGGGAAACATTACCCTTCATATTAGCTGCAAATAGTATTAAATACCTTGGAGTAACTATAACCAAAGAAGTAACAGACCCATTTGACAAAAAATTTAAATCATTGAAGAAAGAAATTGAAGAGGATGTCATAAAATGGAAAGCTCTCCCATGTTCCTGGATTGGTAGGATCAACATAGTAAAAATGGCAATTCTACCAAAGGCCATCTACAGATTCAATGCACTGGCCATCAAAATCCCAACACAATATTTTTTGGACCTTGAAAGAACAATACTAAATTTCATTTGGAATAATAGGAAAGCCAGGATTGCCAAAACAATTTTACTCAACAAAAGAACCTCAGGAGGTATCTCCCTCCCTGACTTCATGCTATATTATAGAGTTACAGTAATAAAAACAGCCTGGTACTGGCATAAAAACAGACTTGTGGACCAATGGAATAGAATTGAGGATCCAGACATTAACCCAAAAACCTATGAACACCTGATCTTTGACAAAGAGGCCCAAAACATTCAATGGAAAAAAGACAGTATATTTAACAAATGGTGTTGGCATAACTGGATGGAAGTGTGTAGAAAAATGCAAATAGATCCAAGCCTGTCACCCTGCACAAAACTCAAATCCAAGCACATCAAAGACTTCAACATAAACCAATCACTTTGAACTTGATAGAAAAGAAAGTGGGAATTACACTTCTACAAATTGCACAGGTGACCACGTCCTAAATACAACACCAGTGGCACAGACACTAAGACCAACAATCAATTAGTGGGATCTCCTGAAGCTGGGAAGCTTCTGCAAAGCCAAGGATAGTGTCAATAAGACAAAACGCCAGCCTACAGAATGGGAAAAGATTTTCACCAATCCTACAAGTGATAGAGGACTGATCTCTAAGGTATATAAAGAGCTCAAGAATTTAGAGCCCAAAACCTTGAATAACCCTATCAAAAAATGGGGTACAGATCTAAAAAGGGAATTCTCAGCAGAGGAACTGCGAATGGCTGAAAGGCACCTGAAAAAGTGCTCTTCATCTTTAGCCATCAGAGAAATGCAAATCAAAACAACTTTGAGATACCCTCTAACACCTGTTATATTGGCTAAGATAAATGGCACAGATGACAGTCTATGTTGGAGAGGATGCAGAGCAAGGGGAACACTCCTCCATTGTTGGTGGGAGTGTAAGCTTGTTCAGCCACTTTGGAATGCAATATGGAGGTTTCTCAGAAAATTGAGAATCAATCTCCCCAAGAACCCAGCAATACCACTTCTGGGTGTATACCCTAAAGAGGCACAGTCACACTCCAAAGGTATTAGCTCAACTATATTCATAGCAGCATTATTTGTAATAGCAAGAACCTGGAAACAACCTAGATGCCCCTCAACTCAAGAATGGATTAACAAACTGTGGTACATCTACACAATGGAATACTACTCAACAGTAAGAAGAAATGATATCCTAAAATTTGCAGGCAAATGGATGGATTTGGAGAATATCCTCCTGAGTGAGGTATCACAATCTCAGAAAGATAAGCAGGGGATATACTCACTCATTAGTGGTCTCTAAACAAGCAAACAAGAAAAAAAGCCAAGCATGCCCAAGCTGCAAACCACAACCACTGAACAGCTTGGGATCAGTAACACCCTGGACTGACCCTTCAGACCCCACTCCAACTATAGGAACACCTGACTCACTCTTGAGGGAGGATGAACAAAACTGGATTTGGCCAGGAGTGGAGACTGATCCAAACATTATTGGGTCATTGGGACCATAGGACTGTCTGCTCCCTGCCCAGGGAGGGGATGGGGAGTTGCGGAGAGGAAGGAGTGACCTGATGTGGTGGGAGGGGGAGGGGACCTTGAATAAGGATATACAGGGATTAAAAAAAAATTCAGAGGCAAAGCTGAACACAAAGTAAATATATGTGTAGCAATCTTATTTGCATTATCACCCTTGATAAGTCATGCTTATGATTTTTATCTTCTTTATAGTTAATCATGTGCTTACCATGAGCTTTGTCTACTGCTGCACCTTGCCTACTACTGCTGTTGCCAGATTCATTCACTTTAGGACAGGCTACCACTTAGAAACACAGGCATCTGCCGTTTTACTTATAATGATCTTATTATGTGCAAGTGATGTTACAGCCTCTTTTAAATTCCTGTCCCAGAAAGAAGAAAACTTCAACTTCATTGCAAGTTTTGGTATAAAAAGGCATTCAAAATGATCTTAGATCTTAGATCTCCCTCTCAGAGCCCCCATAAACAGCAAATGTCTGCATATGGCAGTCTTCTCTCTCTCTCTCTCTCTCTGGACTACAAATTGACACGTTGTGAATTACAATAAAAATTCAGAATATCCATTTTTCTTACTGTGGAACAAAGTTGATACTATATTCTCTGGTGTTTCATTGTTTGTGAAATGCCAGTAAAAGATAGAGCTACATGCACAATATGTAAGTGTCATTTTATTTGTTGGCTTACTCTGAGATTCCCAGATGTGGCACTATCCCGCAGAAATGCTTGGAAGCATAAGAAATATGTTGGATGATGGTGTCTTGGTTAAGCCTGAAACTTGGTATTTCTTCTTTCAATCTTAAGAATTTATATCTAAATGATCATTTTATTGGCCTCATCTTGAAATATATGTCACCTTACTGACTTATCTGGACACTTCAAGGTCACTCATATAATTGTTGCAAAAGCTTATGTGAACATGCTCCTTGTAGCATGCAGCCTTAGACAAGTCCTCCCTATGCAGAACCCTCAGGACACAGCATAATTTGGACTAGACACAGTTCTGAAAATTGTTTTTTTAAAATTATTACATGTGCCTATTAAATCTCTGTCATACTATAAACTCATATAAATTTTATAGCCACTTTGACAGATAAAGCCAACTTTATGGCCTGTACATACAGGATAACATGAAGCCAACTGCTTTGATCTATGTGATTATTTTTGATGTTAACACTTATGAAGAATATGACCTTGAAGAATCTGTGAGTATACTGCTTTCCCCAAATTCACTGTAAAAGATGTTGACACATTGAAGGTGCGGGGAATCTGTCTTATAATCCATTCAGATGTTGCCTTAGTTTAGTGAAGGCTGTCTCATTCCTTGGGATAGAACCTACAAATTGGAACTCTGCACAGGGTGCCCTGACTTTTACTTCAACAAGTGCATATGCAAAGTGAACCTTTCTTCCCTTCTCTCTGACAACTGCTAAAACATACTGGCATTTGTTCTGCTCTTTGCCCTTGGCCTTTGTTATGTTTGCACTCAGGGAGACTGGCACCGTGGTTCTCTTGAAGCTTTGACCTGATAGGAGAAGTTAAGACCTTGTTTGGTTAGAGTATGTAAAAGAAATACTCAGCACCTGGGGTTGGTATAGTCTGCAGCATCTCACAAGTATCATCAAGAGAAACTAGAAAGGGCTTCAAGGTCACTGCTTTCTGGATTCTGCTGAGCTTCTCACTCAGTATACTTCCTGCAAGGATGGTCTTAGAACTCATTTTCTGCAATCCCGTCTATATATTGTTTGTCTCCTTTGCCAGCCTTTAATCAGCAGCTGCTTTCGAGACAGCTGGACTTCAGTAGCTCACAAATATTATATAAATTTTTCCATCATATATCAGCTCAATATAAAAATAATATTTTTCTAAGCTGAATAGGCTTTACTTTATGTGTCCCAAACCCTAACTAATCTTGACAGAATGACTGGGTCTTTCCTGATTAGAAACAATTTGTTATTATTCTCTCAGTCATCCAGAGATGGTACCCAATGACTAAAGTAGATAACAAAACAAAAACAAAAGTTCAATGACAGAAATGCAAATCCCATGAGAAATTTATTTCAAAGAAGTACAGAAATTATCTATAAAACAAAGGGCATTTGAAGGATCTTTTAAAAGTCAGCATCAAACTTGCTGCTACCAAATGACTTATTTTTAATTTAATTAATGAATGAAAACAAAAGAATGCCATTGAAAACATATTTAATTAATTAAACTAATGGATTTAGGAAAATATTGACTCAGAGTTCACTGTGTTTAAAAATTAATAGAATGCTTATTAATAGTAAATGCTGTACTCATTATTTATCATTCACTGGACAGACAAAGGTTTAGTCTTCAGAGGGTAATAAAACAGTGATTTAAGACCTTTAACTACACATTGTAAGAACTTTTCTTTAGAGTAATCTGGATACCCTGGTGCCTTATTTGCTTTTCATACTTAGACAAAAAGGTAGAGTGTAAGGCTTTCTCTTTTGTAAAAGGCACAGGAGGGAAATGATATCCATACTCAGTAGCCACTTTCCAGCTAAAGCCACACTGCTGCTAGTATTTGTTTCAAGTTTCGGTTTAGATTTACTTTTTAAAATAAATATATTACTTTACACATAATACATAATGTCAAATAAATATTTACTACTGTGGATGTTACCAAGAACTGTCAAAACTCCCTAAAGTAGTTTGAAAGAAAATGGCTCCCAAGAGAGTGGCACTATTTGGAGGGCGTGTCGCTGTGGGGGAAGACTTTCAGGTCTCTTTTTCTCAAGCTTCCCTCAGTGTGACAGTCAATCTACTTCAGGCAGCCTGCAAGATGTAGCACTCTCAGCTCCAACACCACATCTGCCTGCATGCTTTCATGCTCCCCTTCATGATCAAAATGGACTAAATCTCTGAAACTGAAAGCAAGCTGCCCTCAATTAAATGCTTTCTTTGTAAGAGTTGCCATGGTGATGATGTCTCTTCACAACAATAATAAACTCTTACTAAGATTCTTCTCATACCATCTATTTAGCATTGATTTGGTAGTGACTGAAGAAAAATAAAATGTCAGCACAATTCTGCAGGCTGAAAAGTAGATCTATGTCATTGAATTTACTTGACTTTTCCCTACATATCATACCAGGTTTGGCTCAGTATTGGTTGTTTCTTCTTGTATCAGCATCCATTTTCTCTCTTTCTCTCCCTCTTTTTTTCTGTCTTTTTATATCTGTCTCATTCCTTCTCCCTCATTCTATCTTCTCTGCAAACAAAATTATCAGAATCAGAATAAGCTGAACAACTTCCTAATATATTTTTCATTTCAATGTAAAAGTGCTATTCTAGGAATTACATAGAACCAAAATAAATATTCCAATTTATACTTGGTTATCATTATTGCATTGTCAGAAATGTGATGTTTTATGAGCTTATATTTATTAGTCTATGACATGGAGGTACTGTTTACTGAAAAAGAATGCTTTTAAGACTAAAGGAAGCAATGTATTTGAGAAATCTACAACAATGCTTGGTATGTAGAGCTCAGAATAAATCAAGGAGTTTTAAGTCTCTCCCTGCTCATTTGTAAAGTAAGATGGTTTCAGGCCTGCTCCTGTGTGTTTTGTGAACTAGTAATGAACCATGAACTAACCATTCCATGATGAGTAGAGTAATGGAGATGTGAGTGAAATAATATTATACATTTTGTCAGAATAATTTTACATCTGGTGACTTCATTAAAAAATAGAGTTAGATTTATATGTTTTACATTTTGATCACTTCATTTTATAGCAATTCAATTTTATAAAACTATTTGTATGTAGCAGATTACAAATAACTAAATACATATTAATTAAAGGTTGCATTCTTCCAAAGATAGTGCATTAGTTACTTTCTACTCTTGTGAATGAGCACCATGACTAAGGTGACTTTGCTTGGCCTGACAGTTCTAGTGGGTTAGAGTCCACAATGGCAGAATGAAGGTATAGCAGCAGAAATTGGCAGCTCAGTGCTCACATCTTGAAGCAGAAGCACAAAACAGAGGGGCAAACTAGAAACAGCATGAGTTTTTATTCTTTCAAAGTTGGGTTCCACCAGCTCTTTAAGATGGTCCTTGATACAGGACCATATGGGTTGAAAAATTACAGAGGCAGAAAGAACTTACAGAGACATACAAATTGAAGTCAGAAGGGCTCTCAATCAATACCAAAGTAACTGCAAGTTTATTTCTCATGGGCTTTTTATACAGAAGCAAGGAGGCCAAAGACTTTCCTTTCTCAAGGACATCATGGCTCAATGTTAGACAAGTTTAAACACCTCCTTAATTCACAAAGTATCTAGAAGCCACTCCTAATAGCTAAGCATATTGTTATCCAGCCTTGGAGAGTAAGACATTTGGTGAGCACACCTTTGGCCAAACATCTAAACAAGCTTAAACTCTCAGACCTTGAGTCAAGATGGAAACAAGTCATAAGCCGGAGTCATTCTGGGCTCCCACAAGTCTTCCTCTATGAAGGCCTTACCTTCAAAGCCTCACCACAAAGCACCACCAAGTGAGCACCAAGTGTTCAAATGACTTAGACTATGGGGACATTTGACTCAGGTCATAGACAGTGGTAGTGGACCAGATGATCCCATAAAAACAAAAAATTAGAAGCTATAGTATAATTTCAAAGAACCTGTAAAATTAAAAAAAAAAGTACTCTGTCAAAACCATTATGAGACAAAGTACCTCCAAAGATGCCATTGAGTTTGTTTTATGCTGGACATTTAACTCCTGGCTATGCAGTCTGCCCTTAAAAAGTGGTTTGTATTCCTCAGTGAGACTCCATTGGAGAAAACTAATTTTTCATTTGTGTGTGGTTATTAGTTGTAGATAGGTCCATAATTAAGAATAGGATTTGTGTCCACGTTTCTCTGGAACCCCATCTGTAGATCCATGCAGGCCCTGTGAGTGTTGCCACAGTCTCTGAATTCATATGTGTAATGGTACTATTATGCCTACAAGACCTTGTTTCCTTGGTATACTTTCTTCCCTGTGGCCTTAAAATCTTTGCACATCCTCCTCTGCAAGGTTCCATAGACCTGAAGGAAGGGATCCCATAGAAACATCCAAATTAGAACTGACTATTCCAACATTTCTCATTTTCTGCACAGCAACTGGCTATAGGACTTTGTATTTGTTCCCATTTGCTGCAGGAGAAAGCTTCTCTGATGGTGCATGAACAAGGCAGTGATCTACAGATATAGCAGAATGTCATTAGGAGTCATTTTATAGCTATGTTCCTTTAGCAGAACAGTAATACTTGGTTTTTCTCATGTCTCTGGCCTGTCTACTCTCAGATTTTTGGTTACATGAGCAAAATTGGGTATGTGTTCTATCTCATGTAGTGGGCCTTAAGTCCAATGAGATATTGTTGGTTAGTCCCCAGGCTTTGTGCCATCATTACACTATCATATCTTGCATAAGATATCATTGTAGATGAAAGAGTTTGTAATTCAAATTTACAAACTCTTTCAGCTGTTTACTAATCTCCCTTTGGTGAGTGTACGGAGTACCCTCTAGAAATATAAGCATTAGAAATTAGGTGAGAAGGCTACAGGTAGGCAGCAGTTCAACTTCTTTCTATTCAGTAAGTTCTGTAGGTATCTTCAGCCATCAGGGACAGAGATCCTAAGTAGTACCAGATTTTCTTTTGGGAGATAATACCCCTGGATAAATTTAACTAGCCAACTGACTAGGAACCTTCATTTAACTGCATTTTTTAGAGTTGTTTCTCCCATTTTGTAACCTAATCATGCACATAGTCTTTTTTCATAATCACTAATCCTGTTCAAACCTATGGACAAGATTACATGAAGACATAGGTCACTGTAGTCATCATAGGTATTTGGCTATCAGAGCTCATGAGAAAGACTTTCTTTCTCTGCTTTTCTGTGTTTCAAGCTTATACAGGATAAGAACTGTTGTCTTTCTTTATTCACTGGACATAGTGTCAACACTTGACCTTTCACCTAGGCACCAAGTATTTGCTGAATGGCTGAATGAGTGTGGCATTTTATGCCCCATGTGTCAACTTCAATTTCTCATGCAAAGCTCATAATGGTATATGGGTGATATTATCAAGGGTATTTATAGAAAGAGAAACAGGGTTTGTGGAACCCCCACTAGAGCATAGGCTTGCAACAGAGCTGGGGATTGTTTCTCTGTGGAAGGAGCAATAAAAAACATTTGTTAGAAGTTTGGCTTTACTTTTGATGATTATACACATTCTTCAGAGCTGAAAAATGTAAGCATGTGCTATCAGTTAATGGGTTCATAAAGAACTTTGCAAATAAATAGTACTGAGGGCTAAAAACTTGCATTACCTCACCTTGTTTACAACTGGCTTGGCTGGAGTCTGAAGCTTACAAGGTTTACTGAAGCACAGTCTCAAGATGCTTCCCATTGCTGTCAATGGTTTGGTCAGAAATGGAGCAGTGTCTAATCTTCTACTATATGTATGATTTAAGGTCCTTGTAATATTGCCTAATCTTTTAGTTTTTAATAATATTTCTGAAATTACTCATTTTAAACATCTCACATTTTACCTCATCATTTTTAAAAGAAATAGCAATGATAAAGCAAAAGCAAATATTAAATTAAAAAAAAATAAAACAAATATCAAAATTGTCTGTCAATCAGGTAATTCCACTTTGCAACCCTGTCTCAAGTTCAAACTATTTTTTCTAGTTTATTATACCATCTCAAGTGTAAGCAACTTAGAAGCTTGGTTTTCTTTGTAGAAATATGATGACTTCTCCAGAAAATCCCAAGACTTTCTAAGAATTCCTACACAGGGTAGACTTTTTAGTTCATCTTCCTTTACTGTCCTTTTCCTATGTCTCCTAGAGATAGCATTTTCTTATTGTAATTTTGTAAATTTCAGACTTTTACTACTGAATTCTGTGATTCATCACCTTTATACAGAATATCACTGACTCTCTATGGAGAAAAATGGCATATAAACGTACTTCAACATTAGGAACCATGAAGGCATTGACAACGAGTTAGTTTGAATGATTGAAGACAGAAACATTCTGTTACTCTTTCCTTTACAGTTTTATGTGGAAAGAACTGGATAAATAGTCACCCTTACACATGTGAACTTGGTTTATTTTATTTTTTCCATTTTGTTTGCCACTAAAGTTACTTGAGTGTAAGCAGGGTTGCTTTATTCGTTAGACAGTTTATATGGGCCCATGACTTGCAGTTAGCTCATGTCATTTGAGATAGTTGCCAACAAACATAACATCAAGGACAGTTAACATTCAAGTTTAAATACTGTGTTTTAGCTCAGCCCCACTGTAGCTCTTACTATGTATAGGGAAGCACAGTTTTACAATCAGAGACTTGGTTTCATATAGTGAACTACTACTACTAATCTTTATTAGGAAAAATTTGCAACCTTTAAATTTCAGATGTCACCTTGTCAAAGGTTTCTGGCCTGGCCTAGCTCCAACATCTGGACCAGCAGTCCCAAATAATCACACAAAGTCTTATATATATTACAAGCTGTTTGACCTTTTGGCTTAGGCATATTACTTGCTAACTCTTACTCTTAAACTAACTCATGATTAGCTCTGTGGCTAAGTGCATTTTCTCAGAGCAGCATTCTCATCCCACTTCCTTTGTGTTTCCTTGGCATCTCTGCATGCTCTTCCGCTTCCCAGAGTTTTCTTAGTCTACTAGTCCCACCCACACTTCCTGTCTGCCTTCTGTCTAATTAGCACTTATTAAACCAATAGGAGAGACAAATATTTACAATGTACAAGAACATAATCCCATAACATCACCTCCTACCCCAGATAGTACATAAAAATTAAAATTGTTGATTTGATCATTTATTATCTTTTTTAAAGATTATGTACAGTTGAGGATAAGATTTTTAGACATTTGATTAATATTTAGACATTTGGCTGGTAAGATGAGCACTTGGGGCTAAGTTTGATCCTCAGAACTCACAGGATTCTCCTGAGACACATAAAACATACACTGGCTCTCTCTCCTCTCTCTCTCCTCCTCTCATTCTCCCTTTCTCTCACACACACATATGTGAGTGTGCCTATGCACACTTATAAAACCCTTCCCATTACCAGCCCATGTGTGTTGATCTCTGATTCTGCTTCAAAACTTGGACTCACTAACCTTTCCTATGCTCAGACATCCTAGATAATTCCAAATTTGGGAAATTTTCATTTGTAAATCACCATTTCTGTAATTTTAAAATGAAGAAATAGTATTTTCCCTCATAGAGTGTGGAGATCTATAGAGATGGCCCAGTTCTGAGCACAAATGAAGGTCACATGACTTCCCTTCAGGAGCATCATTGTTTAAATTTACTTTTGATGACATTTTTAACATAACTCATATGCAGTTTTAGTATTGATGAAGTATTTGTGTCCTGGATGCTGTTTTCTAAGCATCTTGCAGTTGCAGAGCAGATAGTTTGAAGCTTCATGCTCTTCTCCAGCAAACCTGACTTGGAGAAGATGTTAACACCTGTCAAAAGTGAACTATGAGGACACAAGATTACCATGGTGTTTCCAGTTAATGTTGAAACCATTTGTGTCTGACTGCCACATTATAAGAGCAGTAAACTCTACATATGTGACAGGTATTTTCTTAACAATGAAACTACAGTTCTCCATTCACTCTGATTGCTGCACACTAATAAATGTCTTAGTGCACACAAAGGCTTGCTCTTGAGCATAGCTGATGACTGCTTTTTAAGCACATAAACTTACCCACTCAGCACATAGAATTAACAGTTCTGTGGAATGTGTGGCTTCTGTAAGGTCTAGAACAAGCCCATGGCATCCTTGACTATAGGAATGAAAGCTTATTAGACTCCTGGAAGGTCTGGCTGGTTGAAAAAGCAAACCATCCTCCCAAAAAGTGGTGCTGTAATGAAAGGAAATAAATACTAATCTCATATAAATCAACATGTTGTTTAGTCAAACTCTACCTATATATTTTCTCTCTGTTAACAAATCTGTCACTATGGAAATAGCAAACTAGAGCTCTATATCTTTGGAAAAGGGGGTCTGAGGCCATTGGATAAAATTGTGTCATTGATACATTCTCTCATAATTACCAGTCCCATGCACAGTTTTGTGCTTCTCTTAGAGATACTTTGCATTAGTGTTAGATTATTAAATTTTGGTCAGTCATGAATAAAGTAACTCAAGAAATCTCTAGCAAATATAGCCTTGCCATAAAGACTGCTTATGAATGAGTGCTTGTATACTAGAGTACATGAATGAATACATAAAACCAAACCAAAGAGCTGATTCTCCTCTGTATTCTTTCAAATTCCAATGCTGTCTTTTGCTTCATAATCTCTACATGTTTGCTAGGGAAAGAAATAAAGATTGAGAACTATAGATAATGAATATATATGGGACTATAGATAAATTACTTTTTTATCTATCCTAAAATAAAATCCAGAAGCTGAACAGACAAATCAGCATTTAAGAACAGATAATGCTCTTGTAAAAGACCCAAATTCAATTCCCAGCACCCACCCTGCATGCCTCACAACTGTCTGCAACTTTAGCTCCAGGAGTTTTAACATGTTTTTTGGTGTATGCACTCATGTGCATACTCATAAACATATGCAGGAGAGAAAGAAAGAGAAAAACAATAAAATAATATGAACTCAAATTGGAATACATACACTATACCAATCTCTTATTTTTATATTGACCTTGAAAACATAAAGAACACAAGTAGTACAGATTATTTACCATTTTGCACCTGTTCCTGTCATTTTGAGCCATTTTCAATGATAGTTACAGAAAGAGAGCTATTTTTTTCTAACCCTGTAACAATGTTCTCTTTTAGGAAAAATATAACAGATATTAGAAATTTAGTTTTTTGAGAAATTAACTGCTTATAGACAAGTCAAATTATAGCTTATTTAATAAATTTCGATTAGTGTATTTAGATTGAAATTATTTTTTCAAGCGACATATGCAGAAAACTTCATCATAACGGCAGAAGATTTAGAGCTAAGTACCAAGTGCCTAAGTGACTCCCTGGAGGATGGACTTAGACATATCTGCAGATTGTGTTAACTCTTTTAAGCTGCTGGGAGAATGTGGGATGAGTTACAGTTCCCACATAGGATCTGTAGAGTGAACTGCACCAGAACTAATAGAGCCAACTCATATTTTATCTCCTTGAAGCATGGATTTCATCTCTACTGTGAAATATGAGGAGACAAAGATTATACTCGAATGTGTAGGAGGCTCCCTGGTAGAAATCAGAGCTATCTATTTGGCTTTTCCCAACACTAATGGTAATTAAGACTGCATGTGAAAGTGTTCATTATAGAGATGACTGTCTTTATTGTGAAAGGTTTTATAGAGCAAATCTTAAAGGAAAATGAAGAGGACTTTTTTTTTTTTTACATATAAAATGTGCTTTGACTAAAATATTAAATTGTCACTTTCTTCTTTTCCTCTTCCTTCTCATTTTCATTCTTGTCCCCAAATTTCTCAGAAAGCATTTGGACAAAATCAGATGTTATAATGGAAATTTTAGAAATAAATATCAGAACCTTAAAGTGTCTGAAAACAGAAACTTATAAAATTCCCCCATAGAGTCCAGGTGACAGATGGGAGTCAGCCCAATTTAGAATGAGTGTTTTTCAGTGCTCAACCTCCATTTTATTTACGATTTTACACATAACTTTGGGGTATATGTTGGATGTACTATGCCTATGGCTGAGTATACAATATTGAAAAAAATAAAGATTCTTACCAAAGGATTATAATTTAGATGAACAACATAGAAGAGAGAGGAGGGAACAAATTGAAAAACTTTACCAATTGTAAGGAAGAGACTGAGGATTTTAATGAGGTCTTTGCAGTAGTCAGAGAAGGTGTATGAAGGCATACTGTTCTAACTGGGATTGGAAGCATCAGCAGAAGCCACCGAGACTGAGAGTCAAGAAATGAGTGACAGTAGTTAGAAGTGAGTGAGGCTGGTACAGAGGTGAGTGAGGCTGGTACAGAGGTGAGTGAGGTTGGTACAGAGGTGAGTGAGGCTGGTACAGAGGTGAGTGAGGCTGGTACAGAGGTGAGTGAGGCTGGTACAGAGGTGAGTGAGGCTGGTACAGAGGTGAGTGAGGTTGGTACAGAGGTGAGTGAGGTTGGTACAGAGGTGAGTGAGGCTGGTACAGAGGTGAGTGAGGTTAGTACAGAGGTGTTGTTGTTTCCAAGTTCTAGCTATTACAAATAATGCTGCTATGAATATAGTTGTGCTAATGCCCATGGGGTAAGAATGTGCATCCTTTGGGTTTATGACCAACAGTGGAATTGCTGGATTTTAGAGGAGATTAATCTCGAAGAGCTGTTTAAAATTTTAGACTATATAGTGCTGCTTTGCCTGCTGATTCTGTTCGACTTAGCTTTTTAACATGGCAGAGGTGCCATAGCCACTCCTATCTTCTTAATTTGAGGAAATAATATTAAATATTGTGAAACCTTTCACCACCTTCAATTCTGGGGAATTTTAGAGTCTATTGCTGATACCAAGTAGAGCACTGCAGCCAGCTGCTCACTCCACTTAAGCATTTGGTAGCAGGGAATCTTTATTTTTTTTGAGGAGGAAAGAGTTTATTTGGCTTATACTTCCACATTGCTGTTCATCACTGAAGGAATTCAGTACAGGAATCCTGGAGGCAGGAGCTAATGCAAAGGCCATGGAGGAATGCTTTTTACAGGCTTGCTTTTCATGGCTTACTCAGCCAGAATTTTTACAGAACCTAGGACCACCAGCCCAGCAATGGTACCACACACAATGGACTGGGCCCTCCCACATCTATCACTAATTAAGAAAATGTCCTAAAGCTTGCCAAAAGCCCAATTGTATGGAGGCATTTTCTTAATTGAGGTTTGTTGTGGAATGCTAGTTTGGGTTGTGTTACATTTGTTTATGCTGTGGAATGTTTGTTTAATGGTGCAAAGATGTATTACATTTCTTTATTTTTCTTCTTTATTTATTTTGTATTTATCAAAAAAACAGTAAAATGAATTTAAAATGCTGAAAAGTTAACAATAACTATAAAGAGGATAAGAATCATAAGCATGACTTATCAAGGGTGATAATGCAAATAAGATTGCTACACATATATTTACTTTGTGTTCAGCTTTCCCTCTGAATTTTTTTTCCATCCCTGTATATCCTTGTTCAAGGTCCCTTCCCCTTCCCACCACATCAGGTCATTTTTCTTCTCCACAACTCCCCATTCCCTCCCTGGGCAGGGAGCAGACAGTCCCATGGTCCCACTGACCCAATAATGCTTGGATCAGTCTCCACTCCTGGCAAATCCAGTTTTGTCCATCTTCCCTCAAGAGTGAGTCAGGTGTTCCTGTAGTTGGAGTGGGGTTCGAAGGGTCAGTCCAGGGTGTTTCTGATCCCAAGCTGTTCCGTGGTTGTGGTTTGCAGCTTGGGCATGCTTGGCTTTTCTTCTTGTTTGTTTGTTTAGAGACCACTAGTGAGTGAGCACATCCCTGGTAGCAGGGAGTCTTAAAGAGCCACAGAGTTTTTGCTGTTAAAGCTGAGTGCTCACCTCTAGCAAACAAAGCAGTCCCAGAATATGCTGTTACCAAGAAACCATCTTTTGCTTTGTTTTCTTTTTGCTCAATATAAACAGAAACCTTAAATCAATCATATGTAGCTTCTAACTTATACCCATTTCTCTGTGAGACTTCAGGAACTGGCCTTGTTTAAGTTGCCTGCCACAGACCCACCATTTTGAAATTCAAGCCCAAACACCTACATGTCTTTGTACCATGACCCACTTTAGAGATATAATTTAGTAGCTGCTGCTTTTGACTCCCTATTTTTGTGCTCTAGAATTCATTTTAAATTTTCTCTAGCTTTATGTGGTTGTTCAGCCCATGTTGGAAGGCCAAATATTACAAAAATTATTCACTTATATCATGTAAAAATGAATATTTATTTAAAAATACATAAACACTCACTTATACCAATAAAACCTTAAGACAATTATTAACCTGAACTCAGGCCCTGAGATGGCCACTGGGCTCTGGCAGATCACAGTCTGCCCAGAACACTGCTGGGATAATAGCAGCAGGGGAATGGCTGAGTCTCTTGGTCCTGGGCACATGGCTGAGAGGTAAGAGACTCAGCATCAGCATGGAACACAGTCTGCCCAGACCACAGCTGGTGTAATAGCAGCAGGGAAGCAAAGGCGTTCCTAAAAGCACAGCTGAGAGGTCAGAGGGCAGAAGATGACTTTTGCCACCTGAACCCAGGCCCTGAATGGGCCACTCAGCTTTGGCATAGAGCACAGCCTGCCTAGAACACAGCTGGCATAATAGCAGTGGGGGAACAGCCAAGTCCCTAGGTGCAGAGCTGAGAGGTGAGAGGTCAAGATGTGAGGACTGACATCATAGCATTGCGACCTCACAATAGCAGCCAACCCTCTGAACACATATCTGATTTAGAGCCCTCAGACCAAAAACTCACTAAGAGCCAACCAAGAAATAACCAAGAGTGAACTGGGGAAACAATTGGCAGATGGTGGTGCAAGAATAGATACAATAATAGAAAGATCATCAAGACACCACCAGGAGAAGCAAGTGATTCTATAGCTTCAAGACCGGAACATAACAACAAAGAGAGACCAGAAGGAAATAACCTTAAAATTAGCTTTATGAAACTAATAGAAGCCTTAAAAGAGGATATAAAAAACTCCCTTACAGAAATACAAAAAAATACAAATAGAAAATTAGAAGGGATGAACAAAGCCCTGAAAGAAGAAAAAGAAAACAAACAGGTGAATTAAATTTCCCAAGAATTAAAAATTGAAATAGAAGCAATAAAGAAGGCACAAACAGAGACAAAGCTAGAAATAAAAAATCTGAAACAAAGACCCAGATCCACAGATTCAAGCATAACCAACAGAATTCAAAACATGGAAGAAAGAATCTCTGGGGTGGAAGACTCAATAGTGTTAATAGATACATCAGATTAAAAAAACACTAAAACCAAAAAAGTCACAACACAAAATATACAAAAAATTTAAGACCCCATGAAAAGGCCAAACCTGAAAATAATTGGAACTGAAGAAGGAGAAGAATACCACCAGCTCAAAGGTACAGAAAATATATTCAATAAAATCTTAGAAGGAAACTTCTCCAACCTAAAGAAGGAAATGCCTATAAAGATACATGTTGTAGAAGGTTTCCCGAGCCCATTTGGGCCCAGATGTTTGGAACCTGGCCCATGGTGGCTTTTGTCCCCCAAAGAAATGAATCAGACACTTACATTAACTTCATACTGTTTGGCCTATGTCTCTAGCACATTACTAGCTAGCACTTTTATCTTAATTCAACCCATTTCCATTCATCTGTCTGCCACTTGGCCCGGTCCACAGCTCACATGGATTCCTTACATGCTTCTTCTTCAGGGGTCCGATGGAGACTGGCTAACTCCACCCTCCTTCTACCTGCCTGTCAACTGGTCATCCACCCACTTCTACAGCATTCCACATAGGCCAAACCAGTTACTTTATTTACATCATACAGAGAACATTCCATCACAGGTACAGAAAGCCTACAGAATACCAAATAGACTAGATCCACAAAAAAAGTCTAAAAAGCCACTAAACCTACAGAACAAAGAAAAAAATACTAAGAGCTGAAAAGAAAAAAAGGTGAAAACAGGTGACCTATCAGAATAACACCCAACTATTCAATGGAAACAATGAAAGGAAGAAAATCCTTGTCAGACATTGTATAGATATTAAAAGTGCATTGGATGCCAACCTAGACTACTGTACCCAGCAATATTGTCAGTGAACATAGATGAAGAAAACAAGATATTTCACTATATAACCAGATTTAAACTATACCTAACCACAAATCCCAGCCTACAAAAAGACCTAGAGGAAAAACTCCAACGTAAGGAAACCAGAAACACTCATGTAACTACAGACAATTGGTAAGCCCATGGAAGAACCCCCCCCCCCACTGGAAAAAAGGAAATATGAACCACTACCAAAAATGATGGGGAAATATTGATCACTGGCCACTAATATCTTTTAATATCAATGGACTCAGTTCACCTATGAAAAGACACACCCTAGCATGAAGGATACAAAAAGAGAAACCATCCTTCCACTACATACAATAAATGTAACTCAACTTTAAAGACAGACACAGGCTCAGAGTAAAGGGTTGGGAAAGACTCTCCAATCAAATGGCCCTAAGAAACAAGCTGGTGTAGCCATTTTAATATGTACCAAAATAGACTTTAAACTAAAATCAATAAAAAGAGACCAGGAAGGTCACTATGAATTCACTTCAGGAAAAATCCACCAAGACAAAATTTTAATCCTGAATATCTATGCCTGTAACACAAGGGCACTTATATATGTAAAAGAAACACTACTAAAGATTAAACCTCATATCAAAACTGACACAATAATAGTGGGAAACTTCACTACCCCACCTTCACCTTTGGATAGGTCAACCAGACAGAAACTCAACAGAGAAATAAGAGATCTAGCAGAAGTTATGATCCAAATGGACCTAGTAGATATATACCAGGCCCTCCACCCAAACAAAAAGAAATATACATATTTCTCAGTACCCCATGAAACTTTCTCAAAAATTGACCATATACTATGTCATAAAGCAATTATCAACAGGTACAAAAAATTGGTATAACTCCTTGTATCATATCAGATCACCATGGTCTAAAGTTAGAGTTCAACAACATCAAGAATAACAGAAAGCCTACTAACTCATGAAAACTAAACATCACTCAGTGAGCCACCTGTGGGTCAAGGAAGAAATTAAGAAACAAATCAAAGACTTCCTAGAATTTAACAAAAATAAATACATGACATACCCAAATTTATGGAATACAATGAAAACAATCTTAAGAGAAAAAATCATAGCATTAAATGCCTACATGAAAAGACTAGAGAAATCCCAGACAAGAAAACTATCAGCACAGCTGAAAGTCCTGGAACAATTAGAAGCAAACTCATCTAGAAGGAATAGATGGCAGGAAATAATCAAACTTAGAGCTGAAATCAACACAATTGAAACAAAAAGACCAATACAAAAAAAAAAAAAATCACTGACTTAAGGATGGGGGGAGAAAACTGGATCTGCCAGGAGTGGAGGCTGAACTAAGCAATATTGGGACAGTGGGACCTTGTGACCCCTCTGCCGCCTGCCCAGGGAGGGGATGGGGAGTTGTGGAGAAGAGAGAATGACCTGATGTGGTGGGAGGGGGAAGGGACCTTGAATAAGGATATACAAGGATAGAAAGTGTGACTTCTTTGTTAATAATAATAATAATAATAATAATAATAATAAAACAAAAAAAGGAAAACCATTTTTATACCAGTGAAAAAAATGTTTAATTGTGGTAAAGCAATAGTTTGTGAATGCTATGTCAGACTTTCTAATCATGCTATTGGGACCAAAGCAGGTAATTTCCTCTGAATTTCTATGACTTATGTTCTATGTTAGAAGGTTTCAGTGGTTTGCACAAGTGTGATTTAGCCAGAAAAATTGTCCCTGGGGCACTTGTTTTATTATTAAATGCAAAACAAGATGCTAAAATGAAGGCAACTCTGCTATTTACCAAAATTACCTACTAGGCTTACAGAAAACAGGTGAGTGAGCATCACTTCATTCCCCAGTGCTCAGCAAATCTATTTAAATCAGAAAATGAATAGACAAGCTCTTACAAGGTGTGTTCATGTTCTTTGATTTCACAGAAGAAAAATCAGAATGATAGACGTGAGGTTATAATAAAAATATAATGTAGCACCATTTCTAAGACTGAAAAGGACAGAAGAATAAATGATAATGTGATTTCTCATCCATTTCTCTCCAGGTCACCCTCTCCTTGACACAATGTCAACTCCACCCACATAACATGCCCCAACAATTATGACTCAGTTATTTGAGGGATTTTACCATAGTGTGAAAGTTCTTATCTCTTAAATTTATAGCAATGTGTTTTTTGATGGAGGGGTGCTTACTCCAAGGAACTGTTCACATTAATTATTAAATGAAGTATTCATAATCAAGAAAAAGAAGGTTGAAACACCAGTTACATACTACTTGCATTAAAATAAACTGTAAACTATTGAAAAAAAAAGTCAACAAGATAGATAAACCATTATCTAAACTAACCAAAAAGCAAAGAGAGAGTATCCAAATCAACAAAATCAGAAATGAAAAATTGAACATAACAATAGACCCCCAGGAAATCCAGAGAATTATCAGGTCATACTTTCAAAGTGTATACTCCACAAAAATGGAAAACCTAGAAAAAAGGGATAGTTTTGTGGACAGGTGCCATTTACCAAAATTGAATCAAGATCAAATTAAAGACCTAAACAGTCCTATAACACCAAAGGAAATTGAAGCTGTCATTAAAAGTCTCCCAAATAAAAAAAAAAATACAATGCCCAGATGGTTTCATTACAGAGTTCTACCATACATTCAAATTAGAGCTAATACCAATACTCTTCAAACTGCTCCATATAGTAGAAACTGAAGAAATATTGCCAAACTCTTTTTATGAGGCCACAATAACCCTGATACCCAAGCCACTCAAAGATGCAACAAAGAAGTAACAGATCCATTTGACAAAAACTTTCAACACAGGTGAATGAAATTGAAGAGAATATCAGAAAATGGAAAGATCTTCCATGTTCATGAATAGGTAGGATCAACATAGTGAAAATGGCAATCTTACCAAAAGCAATCTACAGATTCAATGCAATTCCCATCAAAATCCCTACACAATGTTTTACAGCCCTGGAAAAAAAAAACAATACTCAATTTTGTTTGGAATAACAGAAAAGCCAGGATTGCCAAAACAATTTTGCTCAACAAATGAACTTCAGGAGGCATCACCATTCCTGACTTACATTAAGTTATATTATAGCGCTGCAGTAATAAAAAACAGGATGGTACTGGCATCAAAGCAGACTTGTGGATCAATGGAAATTGAAGACCCTAATATTCACCCACAAACTTATATGCACCTGATTTTTGACAAACAGCCCCAAAATATTCAATGGAAAAAAGAAAGTATCTTCAGCAATTTGTGTTGGCATAACTGGATGGCAGTATGTAGAAAAATGCAAATAGATCCAAACCTATCACCTTGCACAAAACTCAAATCCAAGTGGATCAAAGATATAAACCCAGCTACACTTAACTTGATAGAAAAGAAGGTGGGAAATACCTCCAACACATTGGCACTGGTGACCACTTTTTAAATATAACATCAGTAGCACAGACACGAAGAACAACAATCAATAAGTGGGATCTCCTGACACTGTTATGCTTCTATAAGGCAAAAGACACAGTCAATAAGACAAAACGACAGCCTACAGAATGGAAAAAGATTTCTACCAGCTGTACAAGTGACAGAGGATTGGTCTCTAAAATAGAGAGAATTCAAGAAACTAGAGCCCCAAGTTCTCAATAACCCAATTAAAAAGTGAGGTTACGAACAAAAAAGGAATTCTCAGTGGCTAAAAGGCACATGACAAAGTGTTCAACATCTTTAACCATCAGAGAAATGCAAATAAAAACAACTTTGAAATAACACTTTACCTTTGTCAGAATGGCTAAGATTAAAAACACAGATGACAGCCTATGCTGGAGAGGATGCACAGCTAGGGGAACACTCCTCCATTGTTGGTAGGAGTGCAAACTTGTTCAGCCACTGATAAATGCAGTCTGGCAGTTTCTCTGAAAACTTGAAATTAATCTCTGCAAGGATTCAGCAATGCCACTTTTAGGCATATACCCTAAAGTTGCACATTCGCACCCCAAAAGCATTAGCTCAACTATGTTTATAGCAGTGTTATCATAATAGCAAGAACCTGGAAACAACCTTGATGCCCCTCAACTGAAGAATGGATTAAGAAACTGTAGTACATCTACACAATGGAGTAAGAAAAAAATGATATTCTAAAATTTGCAGGCAAATAGATTGATATGGAGAATATCCTTCTGAGGGAGGTATCACAATACCAGAAAGAGAAGCAGGGGATGTACTCCATCATTAGTCGACTTTTTAAAAAAAGAGAGATGTCATTGTATACAAGAACTCAAGGCTAGAACATAGCTAAGTGACACAGTGCCTCACTACTGCATTGATGGCCTGTGGCAGGAGTGTGGGTGTCTGGCCACAGGGAATCTAATTATGCTTCAGTAAGTAAATGAGCAGCATGAAATGGTGTTTTTGTGATTAGGGAGATCATAAGAGTAGTCATGAATGTGAGAGGTCTGATAACTGAGTTTGATGGGGTTCATGATGTAAAAATCACTAAATAATAAATATATAAATAAAAAGAAACAAATAGACCTAACAACATTATGTTCAGTGAAAATGTAAACTAGCTTGGTACTAATTGTGAGGGTATTTCATGTATCTATCAGTTATATATTTTCTTTACAAATATACTTACTTTTTCAAGATACAATGAATGGTTTGTACTAAGGCATTTACATATTTTTACAGTAACTTAATCTCTTAACTTTCTGTATTCTTTCAAAGATTGAACATCCTTCCTGAATTATAGAAATAAACAATTATATTCTAATTCTGAAAAAAAGAAAAGAACATACATGCTTTGGAATGAAAGATTATTTCTATGACATGGCCATTAACTTTGTCTTAATGAGTAATTGTGGTGCTATGCCTAGTCTAACAGTGTAGAACCAACTATTATATATTTTCATAGTTTTTATTTCTCATATAAATGAAAACCCCTCTCAAGAATTCATATATAAAGCATAAAGAAATCCACCCAAACAAGAGAAAAAGTATCATTTGATTTTTACATAAATGTATATTGATTTTATAAACTCAACTAGGTTCACATCCACAAAATGGCTATTTTAAATAAATTTAATTGCATATAGTTATGCCAACCACTGAATATTTAATGTTTTTATTACATTTCTATTATTTACATTGTAAAAAGGAAGTTTAATTATTATTGCTTTTAATGAATTTTGATATATGATAGTATAAGTCTTAATAAAACTTATATTGAATAATTAAAGGCAATTCTTAAAAATAAAACTGTATTAGTCTAAACTTCTAGCCCACTCTCCAAAGGACACAAAACAAAACAAAAAAGTCAATGTTTTTAAATCTCAGTAACTTCTGGCCATGCCCCTTCAAAGTCATAATCCTCAAAAACTACTAAAACTTCCCTAAGTAATGCCTAAATCCCAATACTTTCCACCAGCAATAGTAGCATACTTTGTTTGGGTTGTTATTACTTGAAAACCTTGAACTATAGCTATATAGTCTATATATTAGTACTTGAAAATTTCAACTTGGGATATCAGGATATCCAGTGTTATTAGCAGTGAATGATGTCAAAGTTAGAAGACATTAGCAGATGAGGTACTCTGCTTGCTTTGGAAGCATCGCTTTTTAGTATGTCCTAGGAGTCTTTGCAGCATGTTTTTATACATGTTTTGTCATTTAGAATCCATATAGTTTTGCCTTACTATAATTTTTTCTCATGTAATATCTTGTTCCCATGTTTGTTTAGAATAAATGTTTTGTTTGCAACTAGCATCTATTGTTTCTAAATAATTCTACTTGCAATTGGTTAAAATTGATCATCCTAAGTTATTTTCATACTTTCAAAATTAATCTGTTAAAAATCTCTAGAGTTTAAAAGAAGATTATGGATATCATGATATAAATGAACACAGCGAGATAACTGATATAGAAAGAAAAGAATGTTTTTGTTCTAAACCTGGTATTATAAATTTTGTCCTGGGTAATAATAGCCAAACAGAAAGTACTCTTTAAAACTCATGCCTTTTTATGAGCTGTGTTGATAAAAATAAGACCAAGCACTACTTCTTTTTCTGTATTGGCCTTTAAGACTGACAATGCAAAAATCTCAGCATACAAATTTTAGGTAAATGTCACTAGAAATTTTAGTAAGTATAAGAAAATGTCATAACTATAATCTACAGTGTGAAAAAGCAAAATTAAAAAGGATTCTTGTTAGAAAAATTTTAAGGCCATTCTTAGGATGACTTTTAAGTGAAGTTCATATAAAGGAAAAGACTTTTTGTGACACAAAGACAGAGCTGAAGCTATCCAGGTTCAGCCCATCAGAGAAGAAGTCACTATGATGCTGAATCATGACTCTTAAGAGATTTGTAATCGCCTAGGAGACACTTCTGAGCTTGCCTATGAAGAAATGTATTTTCCAATAGGTATGACTGAGTAGAAAGACCCACCATGAATGTTGAAAGCACCCTTCTATAGGAATAGACTCCTATTCAAATTTTAAGAAAACAATGAACCTAGCACCAATCCACTTTCTTGTTTCTTAATGGATGCAATTGTTTTCTTAGTGGATGCAATATTATCAGCTTTCTTAATCTCCTGCCACCATGTCCTTCCTTACTAAAGGACAACATTCTTAAATTGTAAGTGGAAACTAAATTTCCATTCTTTAAGTTGTTTTTTGCCAGTTGAGTAACACTAATTTATCTACTGTATCCAATGCCATCAGAGAAGGAACGCAAGGAACTGAGAGAGAGCTGCAGTTCTTGCTCATGTGTCTGTGTGATTTAAGGCCAAAGTCAACACTTGTTCTTTGCATAATAACATCAGCAAATATATTGTATGAAGATTCCTTTCCCTTTTTCTATAAGAAAATCACAACCGGAAACAACTCAAGGAAGAAAAAATTTGTTTTGTTATATGAGTTCAAGAGACTTCAATCTACAAATACACTCTCCTAGTAGCCTTCTTTGTTCAGCAAGACCTCAGCACCTTAAAGGCAGCTCAGGCTTCAGAATAGTATTTCCATATTGAACCTAAGGAGACATTTTAGATCTGAATTGTAACAGGTACTTTAAACATAATTGACTCTGATTGCTCAGGTACTAAGAAAAAGGTTTTCCGCAACTGACAGCTGTATGAAAAGTAGAACTTTGAACTTGGAGTAGTAGGCAAGCTTATCATTCTGCTACCTGGACAGTAGGAAAGGAAGACTACCAGATTAAGGACAGCCTGAGGTAAATAGAAAATATTCTTTTAACAATAAACAAGTAGGACTGGAGAGGTAGCCTAGCTGTCAAAAGTATAGTATTCTCCCAGATACCTGAATTCAGGGCCTAGCATCCATATCAAGAGTTTCATAAATACTTGTAACTTGAGCACTGGGGGATCTGATGCCCTCTTTTGGCCTCTGCACATACTTGCACTCATGTACACATACACACACACACACACACACACACGCACACACACACACATATATATATATATATACATAGATGTATATATACACATAATGAAAATAAAGTGTAAAAATAAAAACTAACAAGAAGAAAGAAAGAAAAATAGCAATACCAATAGTAACAAAATAAATAGCAAAGGTTTGTGCTTAAAATCTATTGCTATCATTAATATGTGTTTATCTTGAAAACTTGCTCTGGTGCTCATAGTATGTTCAGTGTATTTTTCTTAATATGAATATTTTATGAACTTGACTGATTTAAATGTCATCAATTTATACTAATTTTAATACTTTAAAATGAACTTTGAAGTCATTTTATGAATGTGAGATTCAAACCTTTATATGAGTTGTTTTTTTCTCTAAAAAGTAAAATGCAGGATATTGTGATGAAAAGCAAAGACGTGTATAAATGGCTGTTCTTACTGTCCTTGTAAACATGGTTTTGTCTGCAGAACTTTTATAGCTGAATATTCTTACCCACTGCTGCAATTGCAAAATTGAACTGTTCTTCATTGTTTATGACACCATAACTACAAGGAAAGTGAAATTTTATTGTTTGAATGAAAAGAGTTGATCATAGGGACTATATAGTCATTGTGGTTCTTTGTTCATTTGATATTTGAAAGGAATTAAAGGTTTGCTGATGAAAGACAAATAATTTTTGATGATTGATTTTTTCTAAGACATTAAATAACAAGCTGAACATGCATTCTGAGGGCTTTTTAATATGTCACATAAAACAGTCAACTTTGCCTCTCACCAAGAATATTAGCAATAAATTTTTCTATCAACAGCAGCCTGAAAATATGACTCTATCAGCATATTGCTGGGCTTATGCTTTTGAGGGTATTTCCTTCTCAGAGTTTATAAATAAATGAAAACCAATTTCTCTTTGGAATTTACTAACATATTATTCATATACTGAACATTACAATCTGTTTTTAAAGTATCTGATTGAAGCAAAATCACAAACCCTTTGGCAATTAATAAAAAGGAGTTGAATAAAATTTATATTCATGCAAATATTCTGGCATGAATGTTTAGCAGCTTTTTCATAATTGACTAAACATGAAAACCACTGAGATGCTCTTTAATAAGTTAATAGTGAAATAAATTGAGGTCTATAATCACACAGTGCCTTTTAGTTGGTCAGTATGAAATAGAGAGACCTGCCAGTCCCAGAATAGATGAAGTCCTCAAGCACTTTACCCAGAAGACTGTCTCCTCAGTATGTTCAGAAGACATTTTAATCTAACACACTAATAAGAAGGTAGTACTGATATGTATTAATCCAGTTCAAAAAAAGTTTAAGAAGAATATTTAAGTCACTCACATAACTAGAAAGCAATCGCTCAGTATTTATTAGAGATGATTTAGGATAGCCGTTAGAAAATTTGGGCACCTAAATCTAAATATCTGAAGGTAAATACAAAATCATTATTAAAATTTGGTTTCTGATTGACCAAGGATCCAGCAATACCATTACTGGGCATATGCCCTAAAGATACACATTTGTACTCCATAGGCATTAGCTCAACTATGTTCATAGCAGCATTATTGGTAATAGCAAGAATCTGGAAACAACCTAGATGCCTCTCATTGAAGAATGGATTAACAAACTGTGGTCCATCTACACAATAGAGTACTACACAGAATAAGAAAAAAATGATAACCTAAAATTTGCAGGCAAATGGATGGATCTGGAGAATATTCTCCTGATCAAGGTGTCATCTCACACACAGGAACACAGTCTGATCTCACTCTCTCACTCCTGGAGGCTCCACATACTGCTCATGCCATTTGACAGTTGCCTACCCTGGGAGGGCCTATCTCCTTTCCCCCATGTTCCCCAGCGGCTGTTCTTGATTCAATGAGCTCCTCAGAGCTCCAGCCAGTCATCATTGTGGAAATCTTCCTTATAATCTCTATCTCCTTGCTCATAAGACTCTCATTACCCACTCTCAGCTTTACCAGGAGCTCAGCCCAATGCTGAGTCATGAATCTTTGCCTCCACCTCTATTCATTGTTGGACGTAGGTCCTGTGGTGACACTTAGAGTGGTTATTCATTTGATTATTGGGGAAATCCTGTCTAGGCACCCCCATTCCACTATTGGTTGGAGACCTAGCCAGGAACATCCTGTGAGTTCTTACAGATTTCCCTAGCTTCTGGTCTATTTCCATGCCCACATTGGCTTCCTCTATCAAGATATCTATCTCTTTTTTTTTCTCTCTCTTTGTTGCTCCTCTCACTCATCCATCTCCTTCTCTCATGATTTGTTCCCACCTCTTCTTTGTTGCAACCCATTTTGATCCATATTTGCTAAGGTAATCTTCTCTATTTTCTCTTCCTAGGGGAATCTCTGGATGTCTCTCTTAAGTTCCTTCTGATCCCAAGCTGTTCATGGGTTGTGGTTTGCAGCTTGGGTATTCTTTGCTTGTTGTCTAAGATCCACTTATGAGTGAGCACATCCTGTGCCTATCTTTCTGGGCTTGTGATATCTTACTCAGGAGGATATTCTTTAAATCCATCCATTTGCCTACAAATTTTAGGATATCATTTTTTTTCCTACTGAGTAGTACTCCATTGTGTAGATGTACCACAGTTTGTTAATCCATTCTTCAGTTGAGGGACATCTATCTAGGTTGTGTCCAAGTTCTGACTATTACGAATAATGATGTTATGAACTAATGAGCTAATGAACATTGAGGTAATGCCTTCGGGGTATGAATGTGCATCCTTTGGTATATGCCTAATAGTGCTATTGCTGGAGATTTATTACCAGTTTTCTGAGGAACCCTCATATTGTATTCCAGAGTGGCTGTACAAGTTTACACTCCTATCAACAATGAAGGAATATTTCCCTTGCTCTGAATCCTTTCCAGCATAAGCTGTCATCCGTGTTTTTGATCTTAGCCATTCTGACAAGTGTAAGGTAGTTTCTCAATGTTGTTTTGATTTGTATTTCTCTGATGGCAAAAGATGTTGAGCAATTTTTAAGTGTCTTTCAGCCATTTGTAATACTTTTATTGAGAATTCCCTTTTTATCTCTGGTTTCCACATTTTAAAAACCAGATTCCATTGCTCTATTTTCCAGACCCTTTCCATAGGGCTTCCATCATTTCCTCTTGCTAAATCTTATATGCTGCAGTGGGATCATAATTTTGGAGTGAATGGATGGGTTGTCACAAGAGGGGCCTTGTTAAAATGTTAGAATTACAGGATTGGTGGAACTCTCTACAGTACCTATTCTTTGAACTTATAACATCTCTATCTTGCAATATTACTGCGCACACACAAAGGCTCAGTAAGTGGTTGTGGACTGATGATGGACAGACTGTGTTCTTACTGAGTAGCATACAAAGTTGCTTTGTTGCTGTGGTGAGATATAATGTGAAAGTCAGGCTTTGCATGCCCATTTATTTTCTATATTCTCTTTGAGGGAAGGAACAAGTTATAAAATAAAAGGCACTGCTTTGTAATTTTTCATACATTCACCTAATTTTAGAGTGAATTGGTTTTAACACTTTAAATATTTGCTACTTTGGTTCTTCGTTCTCATATAATCATTGGCATTTTGCTTTTATTGACAGAAATATTAGTCATACTGGTGTACTTTTTGGAAACAAAGAGCACAGTGATTGCTGTTTTCATCATTTTCTGCAGTTCTTTACCGCCTGAACTACCATCTAACAATTAAATTAAATCCTGCTTTGAATAAGTCTTAGTTTCCCAATTAAGCAATAAAATTATGTGAGACAAGGTTATTCTTACTCTTCATACATTGTGTGGTACCAACACATTTTTTGTTTAATTTTATCAGATTTGTTGTAATTGTAAAAGCATTTTATTTCTCACATTATTAGCTTGTTTTTATTTTTAATTTGTAGCTTCTATCAGACGACTTGTTCTCTGATTCCTCATTTCTCCTTCCTTTTTTCCTTTCTTAGAGTGAACAATTTATATTCATGACACTTTCTTTGTAGCATAGAAGTTGCTTTAGTTTTGAATTCCCAGTGTTTGTAAACACAGGACTAAGAAGAACTTGTCTTATATGGATAAACACTCTACTCTGCTCAATATTATATTGCTAACATCCAATACAGTGCCATAATAGAGTAGATGTTTAAACGTGATTCTTCAAGGAGCTGGGACATATGTGGTAACAGAATTGCCTATGCTCTGAGTGGTATAAAAAGATTTGCAGTTCAAGATTCTGATCCAAATATAATGGTGGCTATTATTAAGACATTATTTAGAAGTTACAATCCACATTTGTTACTGCATGTTTCATAATATCTATACCTATTATCATATAGACTAATAATATGTGTTTCTGAGTGTCAGTCTACTGGGTTAAGAGGAAAAAACATGAAATAAATAGTCTCTGGAAACCCTGCCTTGAGATCAGGTTGGCTCACTCTAGAGTTGAAAGAATGTTTTCTCTACAGAAGGCACAATGGCATTCTCTTTTCATCATAGATTTTGAGTAGGACTAAAATCTCATATGTGGTTTTGTTTATATATATAAACAGTAATATTGTTAGCACCATTAATTTTTTTTCTCTTTTTTTTCCTTCTTTATTTTGTATTTATCAAAAAAACAGTAAAAAGTTAAAAATGCAGAAGTTAACAATAACTATACAGAGGATAATAATCATAAGCATGGCTTATCAAGGGTGGAAATGCAAATAAGATTGCTACACATATATTTTCTTTGTGTTCAGCTTTCCCTCTGAATTTTTTTTTCCATCCCTGTATATCCTTATTCAAGGTCTCTTCCCCCTCCCACCACATCTGGTCATTTTTCTTCTCTGCAACTCCCC